>WNWK01018550.1:0-39691 GCA_009830355.1 Cherax destructor
TATACTGCTTATGTGTTTATTTTCCATAGTGGAGTGTTGTTATTGATCAATACCACTCGTTCGTGGTTACAATAATATATATATATATATATATATATATATATATATATATATATATATATATATATATATATATATATATATATATATATATATATATATATATATTTATATATATATATATATATATATATATATATATATATATATATATATATATATATATATATATATATCGTGCCGATTAGGTAAAACTTTCAATTTTGGCTCATTCAGTCACCTTGCCATATAAGACAAGTGAAAATTTGTGTATGCAATAATTTCCCAAAATCATTCTGAACATAACGAAAAAATATATTTCATTGTGTTTGTTTATTATTAAATTAATGTTAACGTATTTAAAATATATTTAGTTGGGTTAGGCTATATTAAATTGCGCTTGTTGTAATAAGGTTAGGTAGGTTTTCAAAGTTTCTCTCTATATATATATATGTCGTGCCGATTAGGTAAAACTGGTCAATTAGCAAGAACTCATCTAAAATTAAATCCTTTCTAAAATTTTCTCTTATACGTTTAAAGATATATTTTTCATTTATGTTAATGTAAGAATTTAAAATTTTGTACCAAGAGAAACTTTGAAAACTTACCTAACCTTATTACAACAAACGCAATTTAATTTAGCCTAACCCAACTAAATATATTTTAGATAAGTTAACATTAATTTAATAATAAACAAACACAATGAAATATATTTTTTCGTTATGTTCAGAATGATTTTGGCGAAATATTGCATACACAAATTTTCACTTGTCTTATATGGCAAGGTGAGCGTTGCTATTTAAGCCAAAATCTAAGTTTTACCTAATCGGCACGACATATATATATATATATATATATATATATATATATATATATATATATATATATATATATATATATATATATATATATATATATATGTCGTGCCGATTAGGTAAACTGGTCAATGGCAAGAACTCATTTAAAATTAAGTCCTTTCTAAAATTTTCTCTTATACGTTTAAAGATATGTTTTTTTCATTTATGTTAATGTAAAAATTTATAATTTTGTACCAAGAGAAACTTTGAAAACCTACCTAATCTTATTTTAACAAGCGCAATTTAATTTAGCCTAACCCAATTAAATATATTTTAGATACGTTTACAATAATTTAATAATAAACAGACACAATGAAATATATTTTTTCGTTAGGTTCAGAATGATTTTTCGAAATTATTGCATACACAAATTTTCGCTCGTCTTATATGGCAAGATGAGCGTTGCTATTTAAGTAAATCTCAAGTTTTACCTAATGGACGACTATATATATATATATATATATATATATATATATATATATATATATATATATATATATATATATATATATATATATATATATGTCGTGCCGATTAGGTAAAACTGTCAATTAGCAAGAACACATCTAAAATTAAGTAATTTCTAAAATTTTCTTACACGTTTACAGATATATTTTTTTCATTTATGTTAATGTAAGAATTTATAATTTTGTACCAAGAGAAACTTTGAAAACCTACCTAACCTTATTACAACAAGCGCAATTTAATTTAGCCTAACCCAACTAAATATATTTTAGATACGTTAACATTAATTTAATAATAAACAAACACAATGAAATATATTTTTCGTTATGTTCAGAATGATTTTGGCGAAATTATTGCATACACAAATTTTCACTTGTCTTATATGGCAAGGTAAGCGTTGCTATTTAAGCCAAAATCGCAAGTTTTACCAATCCAAGACATATATATATATATATATATATATATATTTTTTTTTTATTAACACATCGGCCGATTCCCACCAAAACAGGGTGGCCCGAAAAAGAAAACTTTCATCATCATTCACTCCATCACTGTCTTGCCAGAAGGGTGCTTTACACTACAGTTATAAAACTGCAACATTAACACCCCTCCTTCAGAGTGCCGGCACTGTACTTCCCATCTCCAGAACTCAAGTCCGGCCTGCCGGTTTCCTGAATCCCTTCATAAATGTTACTTTGCTCACACTTCAACAGCACGTCAAGTATTAAAAACTATATGCCTCCATTCACTCCTATCAAATACGCTCACACATGCTTGCTGGAAGTCCAAGCCCTCGCACACAAAACTTCCTTTACCCCTCCCTCCAACCTTTCCTAGGCCGACCCCTACCCCGCCTTCCCTCCACTACAGATTTATACACCTCGAAGTCACTCTGTCTCGTTCCATTTCTCTACATGTCCAAACCACCTCAACAACCCCTTCTCAGCTCTCTGGGCAATCGTTTTGGTAATCCCGCACCTCCTCCTAATTTCCAAACTCCGAATTCTCTGCATTATATTCACACCACACATTGACCTCAGACATGACATCTCCACTGCCTCCAGCCTTCTCCTCGTTGCAACATTCATCACCCATGCTTCACACCCATATAAGAGCGTTGGTATAACTATACTCTCATACATTCCCTCTTTACTTCCATGGACAAGGTTCTTTGTCTCCACATACTCCGAAGTGCTCCACTCACCTTTTCCCCTCATCAATTCTATGATTCACCTCATCCTTCATAGACCCATCCGCCGACATGTCCACTCCCAAATATCTGAATACATTCACCTCCTCCATACTCTCTCCTCCAATCTGATATCCAATCTTTCGTCACCTATTCTTTTTGTTATCCTCATCACCTTACTCTTTCCTATATTCACTTTCAATTTTCTTCTTTACACACCCTACCAAATTCATCCACCAACCTCTGCAACTCTCTTCAGAATCTCCCAAAGCACAGTGTCATCAGCAAAAGCAACTGTGACAACTCCCACTTTGTATTTGCTTCTTTATCTTTTAGCCCAACACCTCTTGCCAAGACCCTCGCATTCACTTCTCTTACAACCCCATCTATAAATATATTGAACAACCACGGTGACATCACACATCCTTGTCTAAGGCCCACTTTTACTGGGAAATAGTCCCTTCCTCCTACACACTCTAACCTGAGCCTCACTATCCTCATAAAAAATCTTCACTGCTTTCAGTAACCTTCCTCCTATTCCATACACCTGCAACATCTGCCACATTGCCCCCTATCTACCCTATCATACGCCTTTTCCAAATCCATAAATGCCACAAAAACATCTTTACCCTTATCCAAATACTGTTCACCTATATGTTTCACTGTAAACACTTGGTCTACACACCCCTACCTTTCCTAAAGCCCCTTGTTCATCTGCTATCCTGCTTTCTGTTTTACTCTTAATTCTTTCAATAATAACTCTACCATACACTTTACCAGGTACACTCAACAGACTTATTCCCCTATAATTTTGCACTCTCTTTTTGTCCCTTTGCCTTTATACAAAGGAACAATACAGCTCTCTGCCAATCCCTAGGTACCTTACCTTCTTCCATACATTTATTAAATAATAGCACCAACCACTCCAAAATTATATCCCTACCTGCTTTTAACATTTCTATCTTTATCCCATCAATCCCAGCTGCCTTATCCCCTTTCATTCTACCCACTGCCTCACGAACTTCCCCTACACCCACAACTGGCTCTTCCACACTCCTACAAGATGTTATTCCTCCTTGCCCTACACACGAAATCACAGCTTCCTGGCTTCATCAACATTTAACAAATCCTCAAAATATTCTCTCCATCTTCCCGATACCTCTAACTCTCCATTTAATAACTCTCCTCTCCTATTTTTAACTGTCAAATCCATTTGTTCTCTAGGCTTCCTCAACTTATTAATCTCATTCCAAAACTTTTTTTTTTTCAACAAAATTTGCTGATAACATCTCACCCACTCTCTCATCTGCTCTCTTTTACATTGCTTCACCACTCTTTTAACCTCTTTTCTCTCCATATACTCTTCCCTCCTTGCATCACTTCTACTTTGTAAAAACCTCTCATATGCTAACTTTTCTCCTTACTACTCTTTTACATCATCATTCCACCAATCGCTCCTCTTCCCTCCCGCACCCACTCGCCTGTAACCACAAACTTCTGCTGAACACTCTAACACTATATTTTTAAATCTACCCCATACATTTTCGACCCCATTGCCTACACTCTCACTAGCCCATCTATCCTCCAATAGTTGTTTATATCTTACCCTAACTGCCTCCTCTTTTAGTTTATAAACCTTCACCTCTCTTTTACTTACTGATTCTATTTTCCTTGTATCCCATCTACCTTTTACTCCCACTGTAGCTATAACTAAAAAGTTAGGTAAAACTTGCGATTTTGGCTTAAATAGCAACGGTCACCTTGCCATATAAGACAAGTGAAAATTTGTGTATGCAATAATTTCGCCAAAATCATTCTGAACATAACGAAAATAATATATTTAATTGTGTTTGTTTATTATTAAATTAATGTTAACGTATCTAAAATATATTTCGTTGGGTTAGGCTAAATTAAATTGCGCTTGTTGTAATAAGGTTAGGTAGGTTTTCAAAGCTTCTCTTGGAACAAAATTATAAATTCTTACATTAACATAAATTAAAAAAATACATCTTTAAACGTATAAGAGAAAACTTTAGAAAGGACTTAATTTTAGATGAGTTCTTGCTAATTGACCAGTTTTACCTAATCGGCACGACATATATATATATATATATATATATATATATATATATATATATATATATATATATATATACATACAGACCGTCGTTTAACACAGTAGTTACGTTCCTGAAAATGCTGTTTTAGTTAAAATCGTGATAGACAAACTAAAGAACTTATGAGAAAAATTGTGTTATGTTCCAGGGAACTTCTAAAAGACTACAAATATAATATAAATATAAATATTTCTTACCTTAAATTGTGGGTAATAGTGTTTGTGGATGATTGTGAAGAGAGTGGATATGCATGGTATGGCCCTTCTGGGCTGTGGATTGTTGCTGGTTGTCGGCAGAAACGGATGGTAGAGGTTCTGGTACTAAAGACGATGGTTGTATTGGAGTGTGCATAAATTCTGTAATAGATCTCTGGGCTCTTTTACTCTGCAGTACATTATACAGCTGACCGTAAGGCATCATCAACTGGTCTAGACTCAGTTTCAATGCACTGCTTCTATATTTGTCAGGGTCCTCTTCAGTGAAAAAGTCTTCCAGTTTAGCAGCAACATGGAACTGCTCACGTAACTGCTGCAATGTTATCTGTTTTTCTTCAGGTTCTTCTTCATGTTCTGTTTTGAGGCTCTCTTGTATCTGTGCATCGAGCTCTGCCAACATTTCCTCTGGACTCCTGTCTTCATTATCATCATCATCTTCTAAGAGCTCATTCACATCTTCATTCATATCTTCAAAACCATCACCTGGTAATCTCCTTGCCAGCTGAAGAATTTCCAGAACCTGACTCAAGCAAGGAAAAACTTGTCAAAAAATTAACTACAGAAGGCCATAACTTTCCCCAGCCTGCATTTAATGTTGATTGGGGCACTTCATGCCATGCACTTCTAGCATAGCTGATGGCATCTGCAATGTTAAATTTATTCCAGAAGGTTGGTACTGCCAGGTTAGAGTCAGAGTCCATTGTTGCAACTAGTTTTTACAAAGCTTTTTTTTGTGTAGTTAAACTTGAATGACTTAATAACCCCCTGATCCAGTGGCTGTATTAGAGATGTTGTATCTGGAGGTAAAAATACAACTTTTGCATGTGGGGTCACATCCAGCAAAGCTTGTGGATGAGTATGTGAATTATCAAGAATGAAGAGAGCCTTGAATGCAAGGTTCTTGCTGTGTAGGTAAAACTTGACTTCAGGAATAAAGTGATGCTTAAATCAGTCAATAAATATTTCATGTCATCCATGCTGCCGCGCTGTATAACCCCTGTGGTTTAGCGCTTCTTTTGATTATAATAATAATGCCATCCATGCTGACTGGTTTGACCTCCAAAGTATTGGTAAGGTGTTTTTACCTACAAATTTCAATGCACGATAATTCTTAGAGCGGTAAATAACCATTACTGCTTGAATCCAGGTGCACTTATTCCTTGCTGACTGATATAAGTTATTTTTGGCATTTTCTTCCAAAAAAACACTTGTCTCGTCAGCATTAAACACTTGATGTGTCTCATAGCAATCCTCAGAAATAATTTCCTGCAAATCAGCAGAGAAATTACTTTTGGTTGTATGATCAGCTGAAGCACTTTTCACCCGACAACTTAATACTATGTAACTTATTACGCATTTTAAAGTTGTGGAACCAGCCTGTGCTAAACATACACTCTTTTTCAGGCCTTCCTTCCTTATCACACACTGCTTTAAACAACTGCAAGGCCTTTTCCCTAATTAAGATGAAATTAAGTGGTGCACCTTTCTTTGTATTTTGTTCGATCCATCAAGCAACAAGTTTTCAGTTTTATTTACTTGTTGTGATCTGTGCGTTATTCTTTTCATGAGATGACATCTTGGACCATTCATTACACAACCTCGTATATTCGCCTCGTTCTATATAATTGTACGAACTGACGCTTCATTAAGGCCTTAGGCCCTCACTGTATTCACCACATGTGAGCTACTCTTAAGCTTGTCTAATATCTCAATTTTCTTCGTTACTCCTAGACTTAAACGCTTAAACTTTTTCTTGCCACTTTCAACAACACTTGTATGCCTACTGGGTTCCATGATTACTTGGCGGATTTAAGATATGGCAAGAAAATATATAAACTCCTAGGTGAGGATGGTGCGTACTACATGCGTATCAAACGAAGATTAGTGGGGGTGGCGCAGGGTGGTGGGGATTGTGGCGACGACGCGAAAAAAAAATTTCCCCTCCCGCGAATCGTGTTAAGTTAATTTTACGAAGTGTTATACAAAAATATGCCGCAATTCTTCAGTCGTGCTATAACCAAAATGTGTCAAACAAAATCGTGTCAAATGACGGTCTACTGTATATACATTCAATAAATCTGGTAAACTGGAACTTAAACTACCCATTAACATCATGAAAAATGCGTTCAGGGTCCTCCCAGGATAGGTTACAGTGAGGGAATAAAAATGTGTGAGTACATTATGGATAGGTGTGGAGTGTGAACAATGTAAAATTTATGAAGGCATTCAAGGAAACTAGTTAACCTGACTGAAGTTCAGGATGTAAGAAGTAGTGCCGGCACACTGTTCGAGGGAAAGGAGTGTTGTATTTTAGGGGTCTATTTAAATTATGAAGTCAGCACGCTTCGTAGTGGGAGGTAAATGGTGTGTTTAAAAATTATTTTAGAATATATTATACATTATATATGATATTATTTTATAACAAACAGCGCCTAGATAAATGGAAGGCAAACACATTCGATGCAAGGATGGGGAGGACAGGTTCAATTCCTTGCATCAACAGCTTGTCACCTTCATATAGGAACCTCTCATGATGGTAATACTTTTCGTTTAAAAACATAACTAAGTAATAATAACCAAACAACAACTACTGAAATTTGAGATCATAGTGAGCTCACGTCTCCCTGCTCGTCTTTTATATTGTTTACATTTCGATAATATTTTGTTTAATCTTTTGCCAGACATTAGAATACTAAACCTACATTACTACAAGATATCTAGTGTAAACTTCTGTAAGTTTACTATAAAAAATACTAAGTTTTTGTATATAGTAAACTTACACTAACAAGTAAGTGAAGGTTTTTCTTAGTTTAGTTTATATAATATTTCTACTGTGCCAAAACTTAGTTATTAAAATATTTTCTTATTTAATGTACCTAATAAAGAACATTGGTGACAAAGTCAAAGCTGATTTTCTCCCTTATAAATATATATATTTCAGTAATCGACTTAATTAATATTTATTTTAATAAAAATGACCATCAGTTAACTTAGAACATATTATTACCTCAAATATTTTATTGCAAATTATTCATTCTGATTTTATTGTAATTTATTATCTCATATTATTCATGTAACTTATTACTTAACAGTGAACTAACATTGTGCAAAAATAATTAGCAATGACTTAAATGATATGTTTCATCGTCTTTGTTTGTACAATAATGTATTATAATTTCATTATAATGATCGTCTTCGTTGTTCCTCAGGTTACTGTCGATGGCGGAGGCTGGACTGTTTGATCAGTGGTTGAAAGAAAATGTTTCAAACTCTACAGCATGTTATCGTTATTCCACCAAAGTCACAGTCAATGAGGCACTCTCTATGAGTAACATTTGGGTAATAACTTTATTTTGTTAGTATGTTAATATTAATAACACAGGTGTAAAATGGCCTGGCTCTAATGGGATCAAAGTGGAACATTCAAAACCCAACAATATATGACTTGCAGTTTCCTTCAAATATAAACAAATATTTACCCATGTGCAAGACCCACTCAAATCCAACCCCTCTCATTCATGTATTTCTCCAACCTAAATTAGAAACTACCCAAGGTTTTAGCCTCAATAACCCTATTAGACAGACTGTTCCACTCATCAACTACCCTTGAGGCAAAACATTAAGAGCCAAAGGAATGCACCATGTACAACCAGCAGCCCAGACAAGTCTGTCAATTTATGTGTCACCAGTGAACCACGTTGCTTCACAGCTTAGGTGGGTTTGTCTGTGATTGGCCAATGAACCAAGGTACTGATATAATGACGGGCCCCATGACTGTCAAATCCTTAGCACCTCATTCGCTGGTCGGGAGGCAGCTTATACAGGAGTGTGGCATACACTGAATTAAATGTAACACATTAGTATCATGCTACACTTAAGGAATACAATATCAAATAAAACCATGCATTGTTTTAGACTAGTTTTAGCTAACCTAAGGACTTTTTCAAGTAAAAAAGAATCTCTCAGATCAGCAGTAGGTACCGCAAAGCAGGTGAGGTCTTGATTAGGAGCTTCGTTAATGCCAGGGGTAAAGAGGAAAAGTTCAAAAGTTAAAAAAAATAATCCATCATTAGTAATTGGAGGTTGGAGGAAATAAATAATATTACTGAAACCTTACAACTAATCCACTTCTCACCTGGAATTACCTAAAAAAACACCTCTTGATACCACCTGACTATCACGTTGTATATTATAATTTGTTTTTATTTTTGTACTTTTGTCTTGAGTGAAAAGTTCTTAAAGTAAATTTTCCTTCTTTATTACAAATGTCTTCATAGCGCTGTTGGTCAACTCACAGTCACATTTCCACTGATTACCTTTTAAAGTCTAATTTTTTTTAGCATATATATTTAATTTTACAATGTTTTAATATACATTACTTTGTGCAATTTATATTTGTAAAATAATGATTGTGTTATTAAAATGATTTTCTTTCTGTGTTTCAGGGAATGTTTATTATTGTCATCGTGGGTCAACTTATCAGTCTCTCTGTATTCTGCCTTGAGATTCTCAGTCCTCGAATTAAACAAAATTAAAATAGCATTTCACACAACAACAATTATTGAAACACACTGAGCGGGAATTTTCAATATATTTTTATCATTAAATGTAGAAACTATAAGTATTTTCCATTTTATCTCTCTCTGTGGTGTGTTTCTTTCCCTTATTTTTGCATGTTCCTTTCTTACGTTTCAGTTTATATTTATTGTATAATTCCTTCTCTGATCCTCCATATAATCATTAGCAAATAAACCTATTCATCACTCTCTTAAACTTTTTAAATTATTCATTGAAATTTTCATACCTTGATTTGTGATTAACCTCCAATTTTAGAAATTTTATCGCTAACTTTCTTGCAGAATAAAGTATACACAAAATTTGTCAACCATGAAAGTAACATATTGTTATTAAAGATAACTGAGTATGATAAACTTTTAAATTTTACTCGAAAACTATTATTCCACTTCGAAATAAAATATTAACAACTACATAATTGGTTTAAAAAAAAAAATCTCAGAATTTCTAGATTTCTGGTTTATCACAATATATCTGATTCAACACTTTTCATCAAGTGTCACTTGATGATACAGTGATGGTTGGTTGCTTTATCAAGTCACTACCAGAGCTACCTCGGGAGATGATGGTGATGATATATTTGCCAGAAACAAAGTTCTGACACGAGTCTTTGCCAGATGGTGACCCTCACTGGCTCCTGAACGAGTGTCATAGTACAAGTGATGTACCTTTTACATCTCTATGATAGGAGCAGCCTTATCACAAGTGCACAGTGAGTTTTCTTTGGATCACGTGTCACATTGTTTACAGCACTATGGCAGCAGCATACCTGCTTCGGACCTGATAAACTTATACAGGAGTCTTCCTATGACAAGAGCACAGGATTTCTTCTGGCTGAATGAAGTACCGTTTACAGAAGAACAGCGGGGACACACAATGATGTGGGCACGACGAATCTTCTATGGTGGGTGCAGCACTATGTGAAGGGCACCGCTATGTGAACATACCGTCCCAGGCAGTCCCTAAGCCTGGAATCGGTGTGTTCAATCCATCACTCTTGTAGAAAGTACTGTATATGGTGGGTGAAGTCAGGTGAGTCTCAGTGGAATCATCCAACTAAATGTATTTTAGTTAAGTTTACAATAATTTAGTAATAAACAAACACAATGAAATATATTTTTTTCGTTAGGTTCAGAATGACCTTTGCGAAATCATTGCTTACACAAGTTTTTGCTTGCCTTATTCGACAAGAAGAGCGTTGCTTTTAAGCCAAAATCGCAAGTTTTACCTATTCGGCACGACATGTACAAAGTACATTCTACTGACATTTCACAATTAACCTTGGAAAACCGAAACAATTATCTCAGTGTTGTGTGCGCAGTGACGCCTCGTTCTGGAGACACGCAGGCACCTCCCACTTGCTAACTTATAATCATGGCATTGACCAATAGGAAGCCAAGATATCTCTCATCTCTCTAATAAAAGAGGTGAGTTTGACTGTCTTGCCTCATTCTTCTACTCCTCTCTGGAGTTAGCATTGATCCATCCTCATTCTTGCCGTGTTACTGTGAGCGACAGACATTACAGACAAAAACATCAGTTTCTTATCTGAACCATCAACAGAAAGGTAAGTATATATCTTTGCTGAATAATATGAATTACTGCATACTTTTAATTTTATTGCTTATGAACAGTTTCTCGTTAGATAGAGCATGTACTCACCTAGTTGCACTCACCTAGTTGTGGTCGCAGGGGTCGAGTCATAGCTCCTGGCCCCGCCTCTGGCCGCTACTGGGTCACTCTCCCTGCGTCATGAGCTTTATCATACCTCTGCTTAAAGCTATGTATTGAGCCTGCCTCGACTACATCGCTTCCTAAACTATTCCACTTCCCGACCACTCTGTGACTGAAGAAATACTTCCTAACATCTCTGTGATTCATCTGAGTCTTCAGCTTCCAACTGTGTCCCCTTGTTGCTGTGTCCCATCTCTGGAACATTCTGTCTCTGTCCACTTTGTCAATTCCTCTCAGTATCTTATATGTTGTTATCATATCCCCCCTATCTCTCCTGTCATCCAGTGTCGTCAGGTCAATTTCCCCTAATCTTTCCTCATAGGACATACCCCTTAGCTCCGGGACTAGTCTTGTTGCAAACCTTTGCACTTTCTCGAGCTTCTTCACGTGCTTGGCTAGGTGTGGGTTCCAAACTGGTGCTGCATACTCCAGTATGGGCCTAACGTACACAGTATACAGGGTCCTGAACGATTCTTTATTAAGATGTCGGAATGCTGTTCTTAGGTTTGCTAGGCGCCCATATGCTGCAGCAGTTATTTGGTTGATGTGCGCCTCAGGAGATGTTCCTGGTGTTATACTCACCCCAAGATCTTTTTCCTTGACTGAGGTTTGCAGTCTGTGGCCCCCTAGACTGTACTCCGTCTGCGGTCTTCTTTGCCCTTCCCCAATCTTCATGACTTTGCACTTGGTGGGGTTGAACTCAAGGAGCCAGTTGTTGGACCAGGCTTGCAGCCTGTCCAGATCCCTTTGTAGTTCTGCCTGGTCCTCGTCCGAATGAATTCTTCTCATCAACTTCACATCATCTGCAAACAGGGACCCTTCGGAGTCTATTCCTTCCGTCATGTCGTTCACAAATACCAGAAACAGCACTGGTCCCAGGACTGACCCCTGTGGAACCCCGCTCGTCACCGGCGCCCACTCTGACACCTCGTCACGTACCATGACTCGTGCTGTCTTCCTGATAGGTATTCCCTGATCCATTGTAGTGCCTTCCCTGTTACCCCTGCCTGGTCCTCCAGCTTCTGCACTAATCTCTTGTGTGGAACTGTGTCAAACGCCTTTTTACAATCCAAGAATATGCAATCTACCCACCCCTCTCTCTCTTGTCTTATTGCTGTCACCCAGTCAGTAGAACTCCAGTAGGTTTGTGACACAGGATTTCCCGTCCCTGAAACCGTGTTGGCCATCGTTGATAAGATCATTACTTTCTAGGTGCTAAACCACTCTTCTCCTGACTATCTTCTCCATGACCTTGCATACTATACATGTCAGTGACACTGTTCTGTAGTTTAGTGCTACTTTCCTGTGTGTGTGTGTGTGCGTGTGTGTGTGTTTACAACATACAAATGCTAGTTAATACAGACAGAATTATGTGATAAATGATGTAGTACGTTCATTCTCACTCAGTTTAATCATGTACTCAGGATAGTACTCTCTAAAAGTAGCACGGGCACAAACACCCACTCCCGACACTTATACATATTCACACACAGATAGACTCACATAGACTCACGTACACACACATACTTACGAACATGCGTGCAGAAACTCACACGATATGCGCATTCGCACACATCAACAAACGCACACTCTAAATACGTGTTCACATACATAAACACACACTCAAATGTCAAGAAAAGATTAGGGAAACTAAGCTTCGTACCAAGTACTTTTTTGTATATTTTACTAATAATTTCTCTGTGATATATGAATCAATGATATTAAATCCTCTACTCGTTTAAAGGTTAACTAAATTCATCTCCTGTTAATGGTCGCGTTTATTACTCTCATATAATTTGCAGTCGGAATCACATTAAAGAAAATATTTAATTTTGTTAATTGTTAAATTTGTAGTTTAGATGATTATGCTTTATTTTCTAATTATTCTGTTTAGGAAATTTTGACACGTTTTACGAAGATTTTTATTGAATCTTTTTCTAGAATAAAATTCATAAAGAAAAAACGAATATTAATATTGAGTGTTATGTTTCTTTTATTTAGAGAGCTATGAGTTTTTAAGTAATTTTACGGTTTTTCAATAAAAAATATCTTCTTCTTGTATCAGTTTTTTTCATAGAATATTTGAAGACTAAATATTACGAGATTGAATGCATCAATCTCAACTTTGGTGGAGATCTACAATACACTGTAGATGACATCTCAGTGTGTCCATAAGAGCAACATTATTTTATCATCCTAAAAAAAATCAATGTTTTGCATCCTACTAAATTCAGATCTGAATGGAAAATGGAGGTAAATTCCCTCTCTTTATATTTGACCAATCAGAAAGACGGAATCCTAAGGTAACAGTATATATAAAGTTGCTACTAATAAGGAATTTAATGAAGAATTTGAATGAAGTGAGACACTTTAAAGCAAGTGGACAAACCTGTTAGATGCTAAGCTTCACGCACCTGGAAAGTATTTTTCGAGACCAGTGAGAATACATCAGTATATAGCGTGTAAATTATAAAAAATCAGTGACACAACCGTGTATGCCAGATGAGTATTGTGATGCTGGTCTATTGTGTAGTGTGCCATCTGTCAAGGTATATTTGATGTAGGAGGTATGTCAATTATTTTGTATAATGAAAATTACCTTGCTTTGGGTAATAGTCTTTAATGTGTTGAATACTGAACACTGTAATCATTTTTATATATTTTTACATTATTTGCTGATCAGCTTCGCCTCTGTTCATTTCAAAAGTTTAGTTGGTGCGTCTTTATAAATAACATCTGTTGTGAGTGTTATGAGTCTGTAATTCGTAATAATCTTTCTGGATTCTTGTGTCAAAGATTGTCCAAGTTTTCCTGACGTATTTCTCATTCCAATTATTGTGTAAGATAGAGCGGACATAGTGTTTTTCAGTATCTGGATAGCTGGTTAGTTGTTTATAATAGAGGAGGAAGGGATAGCAATTATGTTATTCCATACATTTATTGTTCTGAAAAGGTTGACGAGAACATTTGAAGAAACGACAACAATGAATTTCTCATGACAATTATTGGTATTTCTATTATTGAATTTTATAAATCTTGTTTTCCCACTATCCCCAATGAATTGTGATGAAAATGAAATTGTTAGAAGAGCCTTGTAAAAGACTTGGCATTCATCCTCAAAATACCCAGAGGCTACATACTACATAAACCATAAGAGAGAGACCAATTTAAAGTGTTCCATTAGTTTTAACATCGTGGCGAGACCAAAAGTGAATTAGATCATTTTGATCGGTTTGTTTTAAGGAAAGTTTATATTTTATAATGATATAAGTCTTGGTGATGCACCTGTTGAGAACTAGAGTCAGGGCTGATAATGGACTCTTTGAAAAGGCAGTAATGGATTCCAGCTAAAAAAACAAAATTTTAGAAAGATATAGGAAAGCAATGGTTTGGTAATAGAGTTGTGAATGAGAGGAACAAATTCCCGAGTAGCGTTATTAATTAAGGCAAAATCATTAGGTAGCATATGATGTTGGCTATGTATTTCAACTGCTTCCTCTATATTCGACTGAAGAAACCTACTGTGTAGGCGAAATAAACCAGTAGCCCTCCTGCAGTGCTCCTCCTTTCTTATGTTCTTATTTAATATCTTATCATTTGTTATGGTCATGCTGAGTTATCTTTATTTTGTTCTATAAGATAACTGAAGCTGGTTTGTTAGGTAATTAATGAGGTTTTGATGTTATTAACTACACTAGGGTCATTAAGGTTGCTCGGTAATCCTTACCCGCCAGACAATACCTAAAATAAGGAACAAGGTAAACTCAACAAATATAGGCTGAGAAATGTACATTCCTTTGGGTATATATCCTTTTATTTGAAGTAAATATTACTTAACAACTTCATTCCGAACATTAATTTAATAATCAAGTAATATTTTTTTCGAAAGGAGAGACCAGCATTGGTTTAGTTGCCCATAGTTTTGCCTTTCTGGCTTCAGTTATTTTTTTCTTGAAGAAGGGTAACACGTAAAGACAATTTATTTCAATGAATTCTAGATAGGTCATTGATCCTTTTTCTTTATTCACAGTCACCGTGTATGAGTTCAGGGTTCACTGTTGATTTTCTGGTCATACATAGTTATTTACAGTCATACATTTATCCTCTATTTTTTTCTTCACTTGTCTTGCATAATAGTCAAAAGTGTAATCGTGTTATTAATATTTATCTTCAATCAGTTGAGTCACATATTTCAGCCTTGTATCAGCCCAGTGATACTGATACTTCAGTATCCTCGGAATGTATTATTACAAAAAATCACATATGATTTGGCACATATGGTTAAAATATCCAAAAAGCATTGGAGACCTAAGTTATTTGATATGATGTTCCACTTTATTTATAATATCGGTCATTATGAAGACAAAAGTAAAAGGCACTTCAATTAACGCAAGCAGACCACATATTGCAACAGAACTGCAATAGCGTAGCTACTGTTACTGGAGCCTAGGAGCATTGTCTAGGGGCATATAAAATATTTAAAAAAATGAAGATTGAGACAGTTATGCAACATATGGGAATCTTTATTAAGGGTATGTTGCATAAGTGTGTCAAAGGTAACTTTACAAAAGCACTAAACAGATATTGTATTGTATGAGGTTCACCGGTATTGCCGGCCTGGGTGTTCTCCAGATGGTGACCCGGCCTTGGCTCTCAGGAATGGGAGTGTCTTTAAGGGCATGCCAGCTGCAGCAGCTGGAAATGCGAGGAGGGCTGATGGGGCTGCACAGCAGCAGGCAGTGTCAGGAAGGGCCGAGAAAGCAGCCATTAAGGGTCGATTTGAGCCACTCCCCAGCTTTAGCCAATGGCAAAGTGCTGGGAAAGTCAGCTTCACAGTGATTGGTCGATGGAAAGCTTGCTATTCGAGTGAACCGTTTTGGATAGATATGAACTTCTTTCTTGAGATGTAGTCCACAGCAATCACAGTTGTAGTGTTTGCTAAGCGCTGTTTGACGCGTTGATTATTGTTCTGTGGTGAGGACATGCTTCGAGTCGCAGGTGAACTTAACAGTCACATCCTGGAGGAGTCGCTGGTGAAGTTCTTGGGCAAGCATTGTATTGGTCGGTTGTGTAGCACCAGACACAAGGTATTTCCACGTATTGAGGCTCATTATCCAGGGCTGAGGCAGCCACAGGAGGGCTGGCAGTAGTGGCAGTTGCGACAGGAGAGGCGGTGGTGGTGGTGGAGCTGTGGAGACATGCACAATATTTGCAGTGGATTTAATGATGTCAGACGAAGTTGGAGATTCAGGGAATGTAAAGCTGGACATGTTGTTGAGCTTGAAGAGTTCATTGATGGTGGAACTGAATGATCCAGGCGCATTATTACAAATAAAGAAGCATTTGTAATAAACGACTGTTTAGGATACTAAGTAAAATCTCATTTTTCAGATTTTTATTATATTAAATATATATTATTAATATAAAAGCATATAATCTGAATAAAAACATATAATCTAATAATCTGTGTAAAAACATATTTACACAAAATCACAGTACAAGATAAAAGTCACAAGTAAAATCAAGTATTCGGTGTAGTGTCAAGTCGCTGCCATCTTCTAGTGTCACGCAGGACACTACCACACCTTGTCATGATACTCCTTCTCCAGCGTGTCCTCAGACACCCTTGTCTCTGTCTTATGGCACGCATACGGGGTTCCACGACACCCGTTCTCCCTGTGCCATAAGTCTCCCTCGCTGTGTCACACGACACCTCTGTGCCACATGGCACGCCCCCTGTATCATGAACACATTCTCAATTAAAGCCTTTGCACCGCGTTATGACACACCCCAAATACACGACTCAACCTGTGTCGTGCCATCGTCACAAACTCTCTCTGACTACACCACTAAATACCTTGACACTTCGTGTAACATTACCAGTGTCACACAAGACAACCAGTGTCACACAAGACGCCATAACATAAGTGTCACACAAGACATCATAACATAAGTGTCACACAAGACACCATAACATAAGTGTCACACAAGACACCTCAGGTACATAATTTCAGGTACAGAGTCGCAGGTACAACAGTCCAGGTACATAGTCGCAGGTACAACAGTCAGCTAGTAGATTCTGGTGACCTTGCCGCTCTCCTTGTTGTAGGCTATCACCAGCACCACACTGCATGAGTCTGCAACTCTCACGCAGGTCTGACTGGCGAACTCCAGTAGTATGTCAGGAAGCTTGTCACCAGCACCACACTGCAACTCTCATGCAGGTCTGACTGACGAACTCCAGTAGTATATCAGTGAGCTGGTGAACTCTCCAGTGTTGAATAGGGGAGAGTCTCGATGACACTGTCAGTCAAGCCGGCCCGGCAGTCAAACATCAGGTCTGATGACGTAACCCCTTGACTGCGGCCGGTAAGGTAACTACCTAACAACCATTGTTAGATAAGGGGCCGTAACACCCTCACCACAAAATGACCGACACACAAAGATTCAGGTACTATGTAATATAGAATTTATCCCAAACAGTCCTTTCCCGGACAAACAATATTATCCCGGACAGGCCACTCATATTACAAATAAAGAAGCATTTGTAATAAACGACTGTTTGGGATACTAAGTAAAATCTCATTTTTCAGATTTTTATTATATTAAATATATATTATTAATATAAAAGCATATAATCTGAATAAAAACATAATATAATAATCTGTGTAAAAACATATTTACACAAAATCACAGTACAAGATAAAAGTCACAAGTAAAATCAAGTATTCGGTGTAGTGTCAAGTCGCTGCCATCTTCTAGTGTCACGCAGGACACTACCACACCTTGTCATGATACTCCTTCTCCAGCGTGTCCTCAGACACCCTTGTCTCTGTCTTATGGCACGCATACGGGGTTCCACGACACCCGTTCTCCCTGGGGTTACATTGTTCACATGCGCGTACATAATGCAGTACAGAATTTTGGTGGAGTCGCCGGCAGGAATCGGTGGTGATGTATTACTGGTGGAGGACGCAATTTGAGTGGCCTTGAGAATCTTGGTGGTATCTGCTTTAGGTTTTGTAATATCAGCATGTGTTGGAGATTGAACAGTGGTTTTCCTTTGCTGTTCTAGTTGTTTCTTGAGGACTTCTCGTCTAATAGGGCATTTGGCAGCAAGGGTATGGTGCTCATTCTTGCAGTTCAGACATTTAGGTGGAGTGGTGATGGTGCAAGACTTGAAATCATGACCTTCGTTGCAGCAGGTCGAGCAGAACTTCTTGTTCTTGGTGGGACAGTCCTTAGTGGTGTACATATAGGAGTAACAGCTATAACACTGTGTGATGTGCTTGAATATCTATGCTTCAATGTAGGTTTTGTTGATATGAAAATAGTGAATAGCCAGTCACTCAGCGAGAGCTCTGGCTGCCTTGTTAATATCAGAGAAGGTGGCCTTTAGCATTGAGGAAGTATTGGGTATTTTGGTAATATACTCCACCGTGGCCCAAGGATTCTGGTCTTCAATGGATGTTTTTATTTCTTCAATAGACTGGGTAGTGATGAGTTTATTCAGTCGCTTGAGGAACACAGTTCTCTTGGCCCTCAGAGCTGGGGGAGTCATAACTTCAAATCCTCGCTGGTGAAGAGTAGTAGTAGCGTTGGTGGTGATGAGTTTCTCGGCCTCGATGTCGTCAGTACAGACTACAACGAAAACCTCTTTGAGCGATAAAATCGCATTGCAATTGACCTGCAGAGTACCGCTAACGGCAGCTATAAGTGCTAATTTGGACGAGTCATTGATTGTCCCGCTTGCTGGTTTGATCTTCACTCTGAGAAGTGCTTCGTGGAATAAGATGCCGAGTGCAGAAGTAAAAGTTTCCCTCCCCAACGGGGATCACGGGGATACGATGTGTACTAAACAGGTGGTTAGCACTTTCATGTACATTACCAGGAAGGACAGATAAAGTCACACGTAGAAAAATATACATTATATTTTCAGTAACAATATATATAATCATAAAACACCCTCTTCACATCGCACACACAAAAAAAAACTCACAAGTATACTGCTACAAGTTATTTAAAGTTAGGCCATGTAAAATATTTTTATTATTATTATTATTATTGTTATTATTATTATTATTATTATTATTATTATTATTATTATTATTATTATTATTATTATTATTATTATTATTATTATTATTACACTCAAAACTCAGTGCTAAACCCACGAGGGTCAAAACTAGTCCACAGGGAAATAAAATAGTAACAGCGCCAGTAGATCACCAAATTTCCCAGTTAGCTTACAGCCTGCCGGTAAAAATGCAACTATTTCTACACTTTCCATCACTCACACAGCACTCACACAGCACCACACACAGCACCTCACACAGCACCTCACACAAAAAGAACACATGCCAGACATCTCCCTGCGCCCAAGTGAGCATAAAGCAAACACGGCAAAACACCACACTACTTAACTCCATGACACCTCATACTAGTAACTGCTTCCCAACTGCTGACAGACTAGTGATGCTACACTGCTCACCCAGTGTTCACATCTAATACGTGTCCCACTGGCTGTCCACCTGCCGTTCACTTCACATCCACTTACCCAGTGACACTATTTTATAGACTTTCTCTACACTATAAACACTCCACAGGTCTCACTTGGCTAGCCAATCCAATGGAATCCAGCTAGTGAAAGAAAAATAAAAGAGGAAAATTACCCTGAGGTCTGGCAAAACAGAAATTATAATTATCAAAAACAAAAAACTGCATCATTACCATCACTACCTTACTTGCTTTGGTGCAATTTTTCTTTTACATAGAAAAACAAAATGTAAACTTACACACATTCAATATCCCCACAATGAGGATTGCTAATCCACAGACATATGAAACATTAACATAAAAGTGATCAAGTTTTATGAAAATGAGCCCACAGTCATGTTTTATAGCTATACTCTTCAACCCAAAACTAGGATAATTCACCATCACAACACAGCTTTGGCCAAACACCTTTGTTGATGCATTTCACCTACACATTATACAACATTATTTACTACAAAGTTAATTACTTCTCTACAACATGTTTCATAACCGCATACCTGGTATATAATTGAGAATTTTTTTATCTCTTTAAACAGCATTACTGTCCATTACTACAAATCTCTGCTTATTAAATGTTGCAAAACAACGCACAAAATATTAGTGACTTTCATAAGGAAAATAAGCAATAATAAGTCTCCAGAAAAAGTGCAAAAATATTTGTACATACTTCTTGTTACATTAAAATGAAAATCACTTTATCAACCCTATGTAAGCAAAAGTGGCTACGCAAGACACACCTCTGGTAGAAACAGGACAGCACAGGAGGAAAAAGTATCAAGAATCCATAACCAGGGTAAACAGTCACACATTTTTTTTTTTATGGGACTGCGGCCTTGAAGAAAACACTAATGGACCTCAAAAGGTGGGCCTCCAAGGCCTTCACCTACACTATTATTCCAAGGAACACTGGAGTGACCACACATTGGTGATGCCAAAAATATGTGGCCCCTGGTGAAACTGAACTCCTAAAACACTCAGGATCACTATTCATGACCCAAATATGGTGAGGCATCATAGTACCTCATTAACCAAAACGTTTGGTCCAACAGCCCTTGATACCAACATAAATACAGGTGAGTCATACCAGCCAGTACCTAAAAATGTTAGCATACCTTACCTAGGCAGGTAAACTGACGTGACTACTACCAAAAACAGACACAGACTCTAGGAAATCTGATACCCCCTCCACTAGCTCAACTTGGTTCTGACCTCTAGGTGGTCAGAGACGCCATCTTCTCTCCCACTGCAAAATACTGGAAAACAAAAGCAGATAAATGATCTACACACTACATTATTTACATTTTTACACAGGATGCAATGCTTCAGCAACCACATTCTCTGTTCCCTTCACATAATGAATCACCAAAGCGTTTGATTGTAGTTCCTTGTTAGAAGGAAATGTATCATTGTGGTCACTATGCTGAATAAAAATTGCACAGCCAACATAAAAGCAAGAGCCTCTTTATCTATGGTGGCATAATAACTTACTGGCAATAATTGTCCTGCTACTTCTTGCTACAATACAGCACCAACACTAGTATCACTTCGCTAAATCCAAAAAAGAAAAAAAAGTCTTGAGAGTTAATGTCATACAAAATTTTAAAGTACATAAAGAGTACAGTTACAAACCTGGAGATGTCACTGGCACACAGTGTCATGAAAATCACATCACCTTACCACATTATATTACCAAATTTACCTTGTGGCAGTCAGTGCACCTGCTCAGCGTGCCAGCTAGTGTAAGGCCCACGAAAGTTAATGTCCACTGATTCTCGCTGAGTACAGTCAAAATATATTGGAAAAAAAAACTTCACTTCTTCCTCCATACACCACTTCTCTTCCCAAAACAACTTTACATCATAGGGATTCACACCCCCTTTATTAACACTGTAAAACTAATTTTCAAAGTTCCACAGTGGCTGAGCCAACTCTCCAACCCTTTTCTCGGTAAAGCGAAACGTACAAATACATATTTCAAAGTCTTGTACTTTACCTTTCACTGTAACAATAGTCATTTCAAATTGCTGATACAGCTTTAAACTATTTAACCCATTAATGTCCGCATTACACTCAGTCCATTTCTGATTGGGTGTGCAGATTTTCCTTCCATCAGAGACCATTCATTTACTGCGCCTAAAATATTCCCAGGAATCGGATCGAATACCAGCACCTCCACTCCAGCCTCCAGAGTACGTAGCACCACCTCACCGTCCCACAGAGTCATCCTGATCAGAGTGGCAGACTGGTTCGCTAGTGCCATCTACCTTATACGAGCCAAATGGTCTCTAAAACTGAAATAAAGTTCCGAGGAGAAAGCATCACCATCCTCACCCAGCCAATAGCTCAATGATCTCAGAGTGCTTCCCAGCAAGGCAAATAAAACAAGAGGTAAACGTTCATCCAAGTCCATCTGGTACTCGGTAAAACAAACATACATCATTATCCTGAGAGACTGGTGTAACCACTGTACCTCCCCCAGACTCTCCGTCTGGTGTAACCACTGTACCTCCCCCAGACTCTCCGTCTGGTGTAACCACTGTACCTCCCCCAGACTCTCCGTCTGGTGTAACCAGTGTACCTCCCCCAGACTCTCAATCTGATAAACAGTGGTAAATTGATTCTTAATATTCAAGTCTCCCAAAAGAACATGAAAATATTTCATAAAATTTGACTTCTGGTTGGCTTGACTTTTTGCGAAACCTAATTGACAAAAAATATCACCAAAAATCTTACAACCACACACATACAAATTTTAAGAAGGGATATAGACTCTGCTAAGCTGGTAGAAAAGTAAGTGATTAGTAAACACTGATTATCCAGTTCTCCCTTTTCAATACTGTAATATTCTCTCGTGTCATCTGTAAAAATTACAGAACCTGATACTCAAATGGTTGATATGACTATTTGGTAGAATATTTCCCAAAAAATATTTTCCTCTTTATATCAACTCTGAAAAATAAACATTTGTTAAATATGGGAACCACTTACTCTGTAAGAGCTGTCAACTTAATAACTTCCAGGGTGTCACAAACTCCCTGGGCCTCATCCAGCTGCTTCAAAGTCAGGGTATTCACTCCCATGTTATCACTGAGACACTTCCCTAAACCGGGTTCCATCTTGGCCCAGAGTCTCCTGCAAGTCAGACTCAAGGAACAGGCTCCCCAGGCCCTAACTGTCACCACAATCAGTAGAAGGATCAAGGGGATGCACAGAAGCTCTTCCCTTTTCCACCAGCCTAGTCACAGTACAAATTGAAAATTGTTAAGTCACAGAAGCTCCAGTTCTTTCCTTACAAATTTGTAAATCAGTGTTTCCCAAAACCAAAAATTCCTCACTTTTGAGAAGACCCAAAATATTGTTGCCTATTAGAAGGTCCGCACCTTAAAAACGTAAATCTTCTGTAATATCTACAAGTAGGTAACAAGACTGGTACTCAGACTCTATGAGCTGGAGGCCTAATAGTTGACCATGAAATTCTTTTTAGAAAAATATCCAACCCAATGTAGATATCTTCTGACAATAGCAATTTACCCTTGAATAACAAAGTGAAAGTACTATATCCGTCTCTTAATATTCCACCAAAGATTAACCTTCCTGAAAATTTATTCTAATAAACTTCTGCCTATACCTCTATGTCAATATCTCATAAGCCAACAAACTACATCTTTCATTTTCTCAACCGAAAATTCCTGCTCATCCAGAAAACTAACTGATTGTAACCCTTTTCTAATTAACTGGGTTCGTGCTTCTGATGCCCATTCACTGTCTATCCACTGCTCTTACCTAACAGTTTTCTCAAATATCGAGAAAAAAATTGCCTGGGTCATTCTCTTAAAATTTGGGAACAAACTTTATAGTTTTATCCAAATTAAGCATTTCCTCACTTTCACCTGAGCCCTGCTGATAAACAAGTTGGCCTCTCTATGTTTCTTTATCCCTAAGGATTTCTAACTCCTTTTCCCCCTGATCTTTGCATGTTTAATTATTTTCATGTCTCCGTTTCATTACTCTCATTATTAGCAGAGGAATTTGATCCAGGGTCTTTACCAAGACCTTTGTCAGAACTTACACACATTTTGGAAATTAGTAACAAAACACACCTGCTTATTTTTACTGCATAAATTAATAACTACAGTTATAAAACTCCAACATTAACACCCCTCCTTCAGAGTGCAGACACTGTACTTCCCATCTCCAGGACTCAAGTCCGGCCTACCGGTTTCCCTGAATCCCTTCATAAATGTTACCTTGCTTACACACCAACAGTACATCAAGTTCTAAAAACCATTTGTCTCCATTTGCTCTTATCTAACACGCTCACGTACACTTGCTCTAAGTCCAAGCCCCTCGCACACAATATCTCCATTACCCCCTCCCTCCAACCTTTCCTAGGCCGACCCCTACCCCGCCTTCCCTCCTCTACAGATTTATACTCTAGAAGTCATTCTATTTCTTTCCATCCCCTCTACATATCCAAACTATCTCATTAACCCTCCTCAGCCCTCTGGATAATAGATTTGGTAATCCCACACCTCCTCCTAATCTCCAAACTAGGGATTCTCTGCATTAAATTCACACCACACATCATCCTCAGACATGACATTTCCACTGTCTCCAGCCTTCTCCTTGTTGCAACATTCACAACCCATATCTCACACCCATGCAAAAGTGTTGGTATAACTATACTCTCATACATTCCCCTCTTTGCTTTTATGGATAAAGTTCTCTGTCTCCACAAACTCCTCAGTGCACCACTAACCTTTTTTCTTCGTCAATTCTGTGATTTACCTCATCTTTCTTACACCCATCCGCTGACACATCCACTCCCATACATCTGAATATATTCAACTCTTCCACACTCTCTCCCTCCAATCTGATATTCAATCTTCCGTTACCTAATTTTTTTGTTATCCTCATCACCTTACTCTTTCAATTTCCCAAAAGCCCAGAGTCATCAGCAAAAGCAACTGTGACATCTACCACTTTGTGTAAGATTGTTTATATTTTAGCCCCTGTTGCGAACCCTGAACAAAATAATTGGGTTGAGTGGTTGACAGGCCACTTGGGTACTGCACGTCCAGTATTACTGGGCTGCAGTGCCCGGTGTGACATCACCACAGTTAATGTCAGGGCGGAGAACCTGGCATGAGTATGAGTATGGTCCACGACTTGACTAAGGAACGTGGCTACTTACTGAGCTGTGGATGGCATCAGTGATTGCCTTGCTTGTATCCCAGCTTACCAGACTCAGTTTCTGCCGGCGTTTGTGGCAGCACGACAAGTTTACACGGATGGCTGGTATGACATTCACTTGGTCGTGTCACCCTGTTCAAAGGGTAATCGACAGAGAAGGCGTTCATGACACAGAGAAAAGGGTGTCTTATGAGAAGGCGTGTTATGACACAGAAAAGGGTGTCGTGTGACACAAAGAGAAGGAGTGTCGTGTGACACGGAGGGCGTGTCATGTGACACAGAGAAAAGTGTCGTGTGACACTGTGAGAAGGTGTCGTAACACAGAGGCAAGTAGGCGTGTCATGACGATAAGAATGGAAGTGTCATATGACACGTTGTCGGTAGGGTCATGACTACGTGGGTTGTCACTGGTAAGATGTTGTGTCTTGTGGCACTGGTAAGATGTTGTGTCTTGTGACACTGGTAAGATGTTGTGTCTTGTGACACTGGTAAGATGTTGTGTCTTGTGACACTGGTAAGATGTTGTCTTGTGACACTGGAAAGATGTTGTCTTGTGACACTGGTAAGATGTTGTGTCTTGTGACACTGGAAAGATGTTGTGTCTTGTGACACTGGTAAGATGTTGTGTCTTGTGACACTGGTAAGATGTTGTGTCTTGTGACACTGGTAAGATGTTGTGTCTTGTGACACTGGTAAGATGTTGTGTCTTGTGACACTGGTAAGATGTTGTGTCTTGTGACACTGGTAAAATGTTGTGTCTTGTGACACTGGTAAGATGTTGTGTCTTGTGACACTGGAAAGATGTTGTCTTGTGACACTGGAAAGATGTTGTCTTGTGACACTGGAAAGATGTTGTGTCTTGTGACACTGGTAAGATGTTGTGTCTTGTGACACTGGTCAGATGTTGTCTTGTGACACTGGTAAGATTTTGTCTTGTGACACTGGACAGATGTTGTGTCTTGTGACACTGGTAAGATGTTGTGTCTTGTGACACTGGTAAGATGTTGTGTCTTGTGACACTGGTAAGATGTTGTGTCTTGTGACACTGGTCAGATGTTGTGTCTTGTGACACTGGTCAGATGTTGTGTCTTGTGACACTGGTAAGATGTTGTGTCTTGTGACACTGGTAAGATGTTGTGTCTTGTGACACTGGTAAGATGTTGTGTCTTGTGACACTGGTCAGATGTTGTCTTGTGACACTGGTAAGATTTTGTCTTGTGACACTGGAAAGACGTTGTGTCTTGTGACACTGGTAAGATGTTGTGTCTTGTGACACTGGTAAGATGTTGTGTCTTGTGACATTGGTAAGATGTTGTGTCTTGTGCCACTGGTCAGATGTTGTGTCTTGTGACACTGGTCAGATGTTGTGTCTTGTGACACTGGTAAGATGTTGTGTCTTGTGACACTGGTAAGATGTTGTGTCTTGTGACACTGGTAAGATGTTGTGTCTTGTGACACTGGTATGTCGTGTATAATACTCGAGAGATTTAACAATTTATTTTGTTATCCTTTTAGTACAAATTATATTACGTTTACTGTACCAAAGATCATACTTTTATTTTATGTGCTATTGTACAAAGATTGTACTATTTATATAGAATTTTACTAGTGAAAAAATATATATCTTTAGAAATTTAATGTGTATTTTTATATACCCCGGACAAAAACCTTTATTATATTATTACAGTATTGCAGTGTTGGTTGTGAGAGCAGAATCCTTTAGACTAACAGGCCGAGTAATCGGATTTGCCCTAGCTCTCTTAACTAATATTGTAATAGCCCCACACCTCTTGCCAACACCGGAGCATTCACTTCTCTTACAACAAACGTAGCTTGGTTGTAACTTATATATTGGTAATATATATAGTGACATCACACATCCATGTCTAAGGCCTTCCTTCTTCTACTGGGAAATAATCTCCCTCTCGCCTACATACTCTAACCTGAGCCTCACTATCCTCGTGAAGACTCTTCACTGCTTTCAATAACCTACCTCCTATTCCATACATTTGCAACATCTGCCACATTGCCCCACTATCCACCCTATCAAACGCCTTTTCCAAATCCATAAATGCCACAAAAACCTATTTTCTTTTATCTAAATATTGTTCACCTATATGTTTCATTGCAAACACTTGGTCTACACACCCCCTACCCTTCCTAAAGCTTCCTTGTTCATCTTCTATCCTGGTCTCAGTGTTATTCTTAATTCTTTCAATAATAACTCTACCATACACTTTACCAGGTATGCTCAACTCTCTTTTGTCCCCTTTGCCTTTATACAAAAGAACTATGCACACTATCTGTCAATCCCTAGGTACCTTATCCTCTTCCATACATTTATTAAATAAAAACACTGACCACTCCAAAACAATATCCCCACCTGCTTTTAACATTTATATCTTTATCCCATCAATCCTAGCTGCTTTATCCCTTTTCATTCTACTCACTGCCTCACGCACTTCCCCCACACTCACAACTTGTTCTTCATCACTCCCATAAAATGTTTATTCCTCATTGCACTTTACACGAAATCACAGCTTCCCTATCTTCATCAACATTTAACAATTACTCATAATATTCCCTCCATCTTCCCGATGCCTCTAACTCTCCATTTAATAACTCTCCTCTCCTATTTTTAACTGTCAAATCCATTCGTTCCCTAGGCTTCCTCAACTTATTAATCTCACTCCAAAACTTTTTCTTATTTTCAACAAAATTTGTTGATAACATCTCACCCACGCTCTCATTTGCTCTCTTTTTACATTGCTTCACCACTCTCTTAACCTCTCTTTTTCTCTCCATATACTCTTCCCTCCTTGCATCACTTCTACTTTGTAAAAACCTCTCATATGCTAACTTTTTCTCCCTTACTACTCTCTTTACATCATCATTCCACCAATCGTTTTTCTTCCCTCCCGCACCCACTTTCCTGCAACCACAAACTTCTGCTGAACACTCTAACACTACATTCTTAATCCTACCCAATACATCTTCAACTCCGTTGACTATACTCTCACTAGCCTATCTATCCTCCAATAGTTGTTTATATCTTACCCTAGCTGCCTCCTCTTTTAGTTTATAAACCTTCACCTCTCTCTTACCTATTGCTTCTATTTTCCTTGTATCTTATCTAACTTTTACTCTCACTGTAGCAACAACTAAAAAGTGATCTGATATATCTGTGGCCCCTCTATAAACATATACATCCTGCAGTCTACTCAACAGTCTTTTATCTACCAACACGTAATCCAACAAACTACTGTTATTACGCCCTACATCATATCTTGCATAATTATTTATCCTCTTCTTCTTAAAATATGTATTGCCTATAACTAAACCCCTTTCCAAACAAAGTTCAATTAAAAATTAAAATGCTCCCATTATCATTTACACCTGGCACCCCAAACTTACCTACCACACCCTCTCTAAATGTTTCTCCTACTTTAGCCTTTAGGTCCCCTACCACAATTACCCTCTCACTTTGTTCAAAAGTTCCTGTACATTCGCTTAACATCTCCCAAAATAGGTAGTAATAGGTAGACAGCAACCACCATACATTCGCTTAACATCTCCCAAATGATGGTTTGCAACAGGATAGTCCATGAATAGAAACAGAAACCTGTAACTGTTTTACATGATGGTAGGATTGCTGGTGTCATTTTATGTCTTAAAACACGCTGGATAACAGGTAATCTTGCTACTTCTACTTACACTTAGGTCACACTACATAGCATGCACATGAATATATATACATACATTTATCTAGATTTTTCTTCTTTTTCTTAATAGCTCTTGTTCTTTTTATTTCATCTATTATCCATGGGAAGTGGAAAAGAATCTTTCCTCCGTAAGCCATGCTTGTATATGAGGCGACTAAAATGCCGGGAGCAATGGACTAGTAACCCTCTAATTTAACATTTACTACAATATATTAATATATATATATATATATATATATATATATATATATATATATATATATATAATGACTAATTGTTTTACATGATGGAAGGATTGCTGTTTTTTTCTGTCTCATAAACACTCTGGATAACAGATATATCTTGGTACTTACACTTAGGTCACACTACACATGCATGTATACACACCCATCTGGGTTTTCTTCTATTTTCTTAATAGTTTTTGTTCTTTTAAATTTCCTCTTATCTCCATGGAGAAGTGGAAAAGAATTCTTCCTCCGTAAGCCATGTGTATCGTGGAAGGCATCTAAAATGCCAGGAGCAAGTGGCTAGCACCCCGTTCTCCTGTATAAATTACTAAATTTAAAAATGAAAAACTATTGTTTTTCATTTTAGGTCATTCTGCCTCAGTGTAATACGACTTGTTCGGTGAAGAACAAAAAACTCTTCGCCACAGTTCTCATCACAAGTACTCTGTAACTAGTTATTTAAAGTTAGGCTATATAAAATATTATTATTATTATTCAAAAAAAAAGAGCTAAGACCTCGAAGATGATAACTAGGCCACAGAGGAATAAAATATTAATGGCGCCTGATGATCGCAATATTTCTCTGCCGGTAAAAATGCAACTATTTTTGCACGTTCCAGCACTCACACAGGACCACACACAAAAAGAACACATGCCAGACATTTTCCTACAGCCACTCGAGCATAAAGCAAACAAACTTATGGCCTGAACCTTACACAAAACACCACACTCTATGACACCACACTTCATGACACCTCGTTCCAGCTGCTCCTTCCCAACTGCTGGCAGACTGGTGATGCTACATAGTTCACCCAGTGTTCACGTCTAATATGTGTCCCATTGGCTGTCCACCTGCCGTTTAATTCGTATCCATTGACACTATTTTTATGGACCTTCACTATATTACAAACACTCCACATTACAAATTTATTACAACAGTGCAGTATCCTGCACAATCACTCATTTTTATCTTATTTTCTCAGAGTTTTATAATGAACTTCCAACGCAAGTTTCAAGCAACACACCCCAGTGACCGCGCAAGTTTTGTAAAAATGCGAGCTGATGGTATGTCTCTCCGTGCAATTGCTAAGGTGACTGGCTTCAGTACTTCTACTGTCTACAGGTGGATTCGCCGCTGCCTACAAAGTGGCTGCATTGTCTCAAGATCTGACAAATACAGGGATTTTAAAGCAAATACAAAAAATGATAAAGTGGCAGTTCCTGCTTACTCTTCAGGATATTTAAACAACTTCAAAAATAATTTAAGTCCTCTACAGTATAGCTGTAAAAAATTATCTCCACTTAATTACACTCTAGAGAAACAGTTCAATCAGTATCAAACATCTTTCTCTGAGTGCTTTCAGTTTATGGCAGGGGCATTCACACCTCAGTCTGTATTTAATAATTTTCCTGATATATCATTGAATGCTTTGAATGATGAATATTTAATCTCTTCCACGAATACCGGAACAAATGCGCCTGTGGCAACACTATAAAGTTTGACCTACTAATCAAATATAACTCCTAAAGTCTTCAGCACTCCGCTGAAAGAAAACGCCGTGTAAAAAAATTATTTTAATGATTTTAAATTTGAATTATCACAGCCTTCCTCCCAAAAAATAATTACTCACTAATAAATGAAAAAGAAAGTGCCCGAGTTCAAATTTAATTTTATGTTTATAAGTTTTTTTTTATAAACAAAAAAAAAATGGTGAATCCCGTATTGGGATTTGAGAAAAAACATTAAACTGTCGACGTACTGACGTTCCTGCATCTTTCCATAATTGGCTCACCCACTATTAAATAAATCGTATTCAACGCCGTTTCTTTACATTAGTTTGAAGTGCAATATATAAACAACAACAGTCAGGGAAAAATGAAGATTTCCTAGGAGACTAAAACATCGTATATTTATTGTCAGGTCAGTTGTAAATAGTTTTTTGAACTTTGTTCACGATTTAATCTCATACGAAATTTTAGGACAAGGTGCGTAAAGTGTTGGAGTCTGCGTTCTAAACAAGCGAGACAATCCAGTTTGAAGAATTTGTGCGTAAAGTAAAAGAAAAAAAGAACTGAGACAGCAATGAGGACCTACTGTTAACCATCATTAACAGAATATATTAACAATCTCTAATATAGTTTTTATATACAATAAACCTGATGATCTAGCCACATATAATAGAACCTAGATGTTACCTCCATGCACTAAAGATTCCGTTTTGATAATTTATAAGCTCGTTTGAGACACTTGGAAGAGTGTCTTTTTCTCATTACGTCACATATCATGGAATGATAGTTCTTTGCTTGCCACTTTAGTTTGGGAATCACTACTTTTCTTCGAGTTGACAATAGGAGCCACATTGTTATTCTCTTCATCTTCACTGTCATCCTCATCATCAGTGTAGATTAACAAGTCCTCGTCAACAGCATCAGCAGAATCTTCTCCATCTTCATCAGAGATGTCAGTACTATCTGCTGATTCTCTTCTCTAATTTTTCTTATCATTGAGACAGCTTTGTCTCTCACAGTCATGTCTTCATCAGCGCACATACCAAGAAGCAGCTGATCTGTGTGAACAAAGTAGAAATTTATTTTTACAGTCTTCTTTACTATGTTCTTTTCTTCACTGTTCAGATGTCTGATAAATTCCAGTGACTGGAAGACGTTCTTTGGACCGTGGGAACCACAATGGAGCACTGAAATTTAAAATCATAATGACGACTCTTTTCAGCTCCTGACTGGGTCTTGATGTTGCCACATACAGCCTAAGAATTCTACTCCATAAAATATTCCACCTTGACACACACGGTGGACCTGGTTCAAGAGCAGCCAAGTCATCATCAACCACACTTGTGATCACTCCTTTGCAAATCCTATACAAGTATTTCTAGTCCCAGGACAGATCCTATGCCACCTTGTCATTCAGAACAGGGAAATCAGTAAAACTGACTGGCTGGAAAGCAACAACTTGCAGCTCGAACAGAGGATCCTTGATTTGCTTGCCAATGGGACCTCTACAATGCTCAGGACCACTTGGCTTACTGTCACAGTGGTAGAAAACAGCCCGGAATGGCAGCTCATTTCCATGAAGCTGACAGATGAAATAATGGACCAGATGACCAAGCAACATTTCAAGATGATGAATGTCTCCATTGTCAGCTCTGACATTTAGGAGTTAGTTTCCGTTCCACCAGAAATGTTTAGTCTTGGCAATCTCACTTCCATGGTCTGACTTGGGAGTCACATGAGTGAGATATTCAGTGCCGGGCTCCACCATGGTCATGTAACGATCTTTCACCACTATCTTTGGTCTTCTCATTCTTTGTCACTACACGAGTGGAGGTCTTCTTACCATCAAAATACAGTGATGTGATATTTTCCAAGTTTGCTAACTCATTTTCTTGCCTCTCCATTCGGTACTTGTGTCTGGCATCTCGTAACTTCTGTGGTCCAATAACTTGACTTTTGTCATCCTTGGTGATAATGCCACAGTCCATTAAGGTGGCGGTAGCAATGGCAACTCAAGCATAATCACTGATCAAGTATCACATGTGGCTGCCAGTATGGGAAGTCTTGTTCTGTTCTGCTGTGAGCTGCTGGCAGTCACACCACTCAAGACATAGTCAGCATCAGTATCGACAGAATAAGAAACTTCTCCAGTTGCCGGTTCACTCTGTCTTTCCTCCAGCTGCTTCCTGACTCTGGCTTCATCCTGCTCCTCTTGTACCCTCACTATCCCACATCCTCGTTATCGTCATGTCAACACAGCCAATTTTCATCTTCTTATCGCCTCTCTGGTCAAGGAGGAACTGTACCTCACATTAAAGAACTTTCACATCACAATTACTGACCAGGTGGTATACGTCACACTCCTTTATCTTGCAGCTAAATCTTGACAGGACAGAAACAACTAAATATTTCAAACAACTCGTTCATTTCTTCCTGAAATGTAGGTTTTTTGGAGACATTTTTGTTCTTATTAAGTTCTATTCCTCTACTGTACAATTTTCTCAGTCTTTCCTCAATAGTTTTCTGGCTGAGAATAGGAATAGTCTTTCTAGCTACAATTGATTTCTACCATAGTTCAGAACCTTAGCTGCTGTCCTGATAATCACTGAAACATCAGTAAACTTTCCTTTATCACATTAATATCACCAGCAGATCCTTAACATATCGCCTTTGGACGGAAGTTTGTTCATTGGAAGAACACTGTCATGGCCAGACAATGCATCTTCTGTGACTTTCCTCGTTGACATTGTAGCCATCTCAGTAGTAAAGTATATAAGTAATCAGAGTATCTGAAACGAGAGAAAGTTAGTTAATGTTTGTAAATACTGCAGAGTACATAGCTACCGTACATAAAACACCGCGCTGCGCTATTCACTAATACTGAAGTATTCCAAAATTTCAATCTTGAATGCTGTAGGCTAAACCTCAAGCAATCAACTTCATATTTGGCACTGAATCTAAGATGTATATAAGGAACAACGCCTGAAGAGTGCAGCTTTCACCAGAATTTCAATGCTCGCTACAAAACAGTCTCAGTCATTTACAAAAGAGTCAAAAGTAACCCCGGTGCCTCATTTGAGCTGCGCACACCTCAGGGTAAAGTACTCAGTCTTATGTTCTAATGCACAGGTTTGTATCATTCTTCCTTATGCAAGATGATAAGGCTATCATTTTTTATTCAGATATCTCTATTTTTTCAAACACGTCAAATAAACTACGTCAAATAAACTCCGCGATGCCTTGACAGCTTGAGGCATTGACTAGGGTCTCGACATATCCAGAAAGAAGAGAAAAATCGTATCTAACAATATCCGCACTAACAATACGCAGCCCTTCCAAAATATAAACACTGATATTGAATTCTGCGAACAATACAAATATCTCAGAGCCGCTGTCAGTAGAGATATTTTAAGTAACCCCTCACCGTAATATTGAGGAGGTATTTAAACCACATGAAGGGAAGAATATTGTCATCAACGTGAGATAATGCAAGGTTATTCTGCATACAGTTCATCAGATCACTCATTCGCTATCTTGATTAACTTTCCATTCACTTTCTTTAGCAAACATGAAGTAATACTGAGTACGACTATAAGGATAATGCACTGATGGAGAATTGAGGCTTCCTATTGTTTATTAAAGACTGATACAATTAAACAATCTTCAGAGGTAAAATCAGGAAAGATTTGACAACAGAAACAATGTTTAGCCGTGTGCTGTATCTTCTCCATAACCTACCTGACAGAATCAATAACATACTAGCTTATAATCTAAACACCTATTACATCTGTCAATGAAATTCCTTTCCTCGCACTACCATATGATTACCATATAAAAAAATAGTGAAAATCAACTAAATTTTAACATATGTATACATATATATATATATATATATATATATATATATATATATATATATATATATATATATATATATATATATATATATATATGTCGTGCTGAACATGTAAAACTAGCGATTTTGGATTAAACAGCAACGCTCTTCTTGCCGAATAAGGCAAACGAAAATTGTTGCATGCAATAATATCGCAAAAGTATTTCTGTTTCTAACGAAAACAAAATATATTTCATTGTGTTTGTTTATTATTAAATTATTGTATTTTTTTTATTATTAACACATCGGCCGATTCCCACCAAGGCAGGGTGGCTCGAAAAAGAAAAACTTTCAACATCATTCACTCCATCACTGTCTTGCCAAAGGCGTTCTTACACTACAGTTATAAAACTGCTACATTAGCACCCGTCCTTAACAGTGCAGACACTGTACTTCCCATCTCCAGGACTCAAGTCCGGCCTGCCGGTTTCCCTGAATCCCTTAATAAATGTTACTTTGCTCACACTCCAACAGCACGTCAAGTATTAAAAACCATTTGTCTCCATTCACTCCTATCAAATATGTTCACACATGCTTGCTGGAAGTTCAAGCCCCTCGCACACAAAACCTCCTTTACATGCGTCCAACCTTTCCTAGGCCGACCCCTACACCGCCTTTCCTCCACTACAGATTTATGCACTCTCGAACCACCTCAACAACCCCTCATCAGCCCTCTGGATAATAGTTTTAGAAATCCCGCACCTCCTCCTAATTTGCAAACTACGAATTCTCTGCATTATATTCACACCACACATATCCCTCAGACATGACATCTCCACTGCTTCCAGCCTTCTCCTTGTTGCAATATTCAGCACCCATGATTTACACACACCCATATAAGAGTGTTGGTATAACTTAACTCTCATATATTCCCCTCTTTGCTTCCACGAACAAAGTTCTTTGTCTCCACAGACTCCAAATTGCACCACTAACCCTTTTCCTCTTATCAATTTTATGAATCAACTCATTCTTCATAGACCCATCTGCTGACACGTCCACTTCTAAATATCTGAATATATTCACCTTCTCCATACTCTCTCCCTTCAATCTGATATCCAATCTTTCTTCACCTAATCTTTTTGTTATCCTCATCACCTTACTCTTTCTTATATTCACTTTTAATTTTCGACTTTTACATACCCTACCAAACCCATCCACCAACCTCTGCAACTTCTCTTCAGAATCTCCCAAAAGCACAGTGTCATCAGCAAAGAACAACTGTGACAACTCTCACTTTGTGTTAGATTCTTTATCTTTTAACCCCACACCTCTTGCCAAGACCCGTGCATTCACTTTTTTTACAACCAAATCCATAAACATATTGAACAACCATGGTGACATCACACATCCTTGTCTAAGGCCTACTTTTACTGGGAAATAATTTCCCTCTCTTCTAACCTGCACCTCACTATCCTTGTTAAAACTCTTCACTGCTTTCAGTAACCTACATCCTATTTCATACAATACACCTGCAACATCTGCCATATTGATCCCCTATCCATAAATGCCACAAAAACCTCTTTACCCTTTTCTAAATACTGTTCAGCTATATGTTTCACTGTAAACTCTTGGTCTACACACCCCTACCTTTCCTTAAGCCTCCTTGTTCATCTGCTATCCAAATCTCCATCTTATTCTTAATTCTTTCAATAATAACTGTACCATACACTTTATCAGGTATACTCAATGGACATATTTCCTCTAATTTTTGCACTATCTTTTGTCCCCTTTGCTTTAATGCAAAGGAACTATGCACGCTCTTTGCCAATCCCTAGGTACCTTACCCTCCTCCATATATTTATTAAATAATAGCACCGACCATTCCAAAACTATATTCCCACCTGCTTTTAACATTACTATCTTTATCCCATCAATCCCAGCTGCCTTACCCTATTTATTCTACCCACTGCCTCACGAATTTCCCCAACAATCAAAACTTGCTTTTCCCCACTCCTACAAGATGTTATTTTCTTTGCCCTATATACGAAATCACAGCTTCCCTATCTTCATCAACATTTAACAATTCCTCAAAATGTTCTCTCCATCTTCCGATACCTCTAACCCTCCATTTAATAACTCTTCTTTCCTATTTTTAACTGTCAAATCCTTTCGTTCCATAGGCTTCCTCAACTTATTAATCTCACTCCCAAACTTTTTCTTATTTTCAACAAAATTTGTTGATAACCTTTCAGCCACTCTCTCATTTGCTCTCTTTTACTTTGCTTCACCACTCTCTTAACCTCTCTTTTTCTCTCCATATACTCTTCCCTCCTTGTATCACTTCTACATATGCTAATTTTTTCTCCCCTACTACTCGCTTTAAATCATCATTCCACCAATCGCTCTTCTTCCCTCTCGCACCCACTTTCCTGTAACCACAAACTTCTACTGAACACTCCAGCACTACATTATTAAACCTACCCCATACATCTTCGACCCCATTGCCTATACTCTCACTAGCCTATCTATCCTCCAAAAGTTGTTTATATCTTACCTTAAATGCCTCCTCTTTTAGTTTATAAACCTTCACCTCTCTCTTACTTGCTGCTTCTATTTTCCTTGTATCCCATCTAAATTTTACTCTCACTGTAGCTACAACTAAAAAGTGATCTGATATATCTGTGGCCCCTATATAAACATGTTCATCCTGAGGTCTACTCAACAGTCATTTATCTACCAATACGTAGTCCAACAAACTGTCATTACGCCCTACATCATATCATGTATACTTTTTATCCTCTTTTTCTTAAAAATATATTACCTATAACTAAACCCTTTCTATACAAAGTTCAATCAAAGGGCGCCCATTATCATTTACTCCTAGCACCCCAATCATACCTACCACACCCTCTCTAAATGTTTATCCTACTTTAACATTTAGGTCCCCTACCACAATTACTCTCTCACTATTTTAAAAAGTTCCTACACACTCGCTTAACATCTCCCAAAATCTCTCTCTCTCTCTCCTCTACACTCTCTCTTCTCCAGGTGCATACACGCTTATTATGACCCACTTTTCGCATCCAACCCTTATTTTAATTCTCAAAATCCATCAATTTATGCATTTATATTGTATTTTCTCCTTCCTAACTGATCCTTCAACATTATTGCTACCCCTTCCTTAGCTCTAACTCTCTCAGATACTCCTGACTTAATCCCATTTATTTATCCTCACTGAAACTCGCCTACCCCCTTCAGCTTTGTTTCGCTTAGGGCCAGGACATCCAACTTCTTTTCATTCATAACATCAGCAATCATCTCTTTCTTATCATCTGCACTACATCCACGCACATTCAAGCATTTAAGTTTTATCAAGTTTTTCTTCTATTTTTTAGTAATGTATACAGAAGGGGTTACTAGCCCATTGCTCCCGGCATTTTAGTCACCTCATACGACACGCATGGCTTACGGAGGAAAGATTCTTTTCCACTTCCCCATGGAGAATAAAAGAAATGCAGAAGATCAAGAGCTATTGGGAGAGAGTTGATGTTGTATTTGGACAATAAGCGTGTTAATTACAATTCTCTCAAGTAATTTTCCATAGTAGATAAATATTTCATTGCTACACACTAACTATAATATCTCCACTGAACTTGGACAACTCTCTCTCTATTGCACCGTCAATAAAATTATCACTAGACCACATGAGTCAAAACTCCGCTCACTACAGACTAAACAACTATAAGCAAACCCAATCACAACTACACTTTAAAAATACTATCATAACTACACACCAGATAAACTAAAGGCTACTACTCACCACAGAAAACTATCACTAAATACTATACAGATTTATCATCACTGCTCTATCCAAAGCTGTCACCATGATGCTTTAGAGAAAATTATCACCAAAATACAAACAACAAAACTAACGACACTGTTCACTAGACTAAATTATCAACACTACAGAACAGTAGCCAAAATTGTCATCAATTCATAATAGACAACATATTGATGTCAGCAAGAATTGAAATTTTTATATTTATGTTATACTGTTCAATGAATACTAGAGAAAGTTACGAGATGATTTGTTTAATGCAATTTAATATATTTTTGAGAATTTAAGTGTTTAAAAAAGAGTAGTTCAGGTCATTTCTTGGAAGAATGAGCATTGTCTTTATTTATTATTTAGTTTAGAACTGTTTAGGATACAAACAGTTAAGATCCGTTTAGGATTCAAAGTGAAGTAGGTAAAATGTAGAAGCAGGGTAATTAATTGGGTTTATATGTGCTTTGCCCACTTTTTTATATAACTATGTATAAGTTACTCTTACAGAGTCAGAGGTTATTTACATACATATTAGAAGTGAAGAAAATTTCCTGATGTTATTAATAAAGCTGAAGGATATTGTAATAGTTTTTCAATGATTATTTTATGAGCCTATGCAAAATGTGTAAGGATTCACAGCAGCAGAGAAGTGAGTATAAGGAAGAAGATGCTGCAGGGGCTGTGTCATTCAGAGTTCATCCAACAGCTTATAAACTAGCCAAAAGATTTCCTGTGAGTCTTATTCTGTTATTAAGCCTTAGAATTTGTTATGGTCTGTGGAGGACAGTGAACAGTTTGAGGAAAAACTCTCAATGATTTTGGATATAGATGACTGAATGTAGGTAATGTTATCTTAAGAATATTTATAATTGAGGAGCTTTCTAGTGTTATTTATGTTTTTATTTTTATTGAATTCATAAGCTAATATTGTTGGAGAAAATGGGTATGATGACTTTTGTTTTGTGTTCTCTTTATGTTAATACAGCTGAGCAGTTTTTAGAGATGAGGTTTCATTTTCCTCACAATTATTTATATTGAGTAAGTGCTGTGTAGACTCCAATTTTTCAATTTTTGAGTCATTTTATCCAAATGAATTTTCTCCGAAAATAAAATCAGATGTTTTCCTAAATTGTCTCTGATGTGAAACTCTATCAAAAGCCATACTGAAGTCCATATATACAATATCATATGCATTACCATGATCTACCTCCTCAAATACCTTGGTAAAAATGAGTTAGTAAATTCGTAAGGCAGGGACGCCTCTTTGTAAACCGTGCTGAGATTCATTTGTCAATTTATACCTTTCAAGATGGCTACGAATTGCCTCAGCAATTATTGATTCCATAAACTTTCCCACTGTGGAGGTAAGATAAGAGGGAGAAAACAAGACCTTTGTGGATATTCTTTCAAGCAAGCAGGAGATGATAAGGGAAACAGCATAGGATGTGTTTGAATCAGACACAGAAATTTGGAGGTAAATGAAGCGGGTGGAGGGAAAGAGAGAGAGAGAGATCCTTGGGATAATAATCTAACAGCAAATGGCAGTGTTTTTCGACTACCACTCACTTCTTTGTGACCGTCAATATAGCTTCAGAAAGGTCATGGTCTATTGTTAAACTCCACTAAGTG
>WNWK01018551.1:0-27500 GCA_009830355.1 Cherax destructor
ATATATATATATATATATATATATATATATATATATATATATATATATATATATAATGTCGTGCCGATTAGTAAAACCTTGGATTTTGGCTTAAATAGCAACGCTCACTTACCATATAAGACAAGTGAAAATTTGTGTATGCAATAATTTTGCCAAAATCATTCTGAACATAACGAAAAATATATTTCGTTGTGTTTGTTTATTATTAAATTAATGTTAACGTATCTAAAATATATTTAGTTGCTAGACTAAATTAAATTGCGCTAGTTGAATAAGGTTAGGTAGGTTTTCAAAGTTTCTCTTGGTACAAAATTATAAATTTTACATTAACATAAATGAAAAAATATATCTTTAAACGTATAAAGAAAATTTTAAAAAGCACTTAATTTTAGATGAGTTCTGCTAATTGACCAGTTTTACCTAATCGGCACGACTATATATATATATATATATATATATATATATATATATATATATATATATATATATATATATATATATATATATATATATATATATATATATATGTCGTGCCGATTAGGTAAAACTTGCGATTTTGGCTTAAATAGCAACGCTCACCTTGCCATATAAGACAAGTGAAAATTTGTGTATGCAATAATTTTGCCAAAATCATTCTGAACATAACGAAAATATATTTCATTGTGTTTGTTTATTATTAAATTAATGTTAACGTATCTAAAATATATTTATTTGGGTTTGGCTAAATTAAATTGCGCTTGGTGTAATAAGGTTAGGTAGGTTTTCAAAGTTTCTCTTGGTACAAAATTATAAATTCTTACATTAACATAAATGAGAAAAATATATCATTAAACGCATAAGAGAAAATTTTAGAAAGGACTTAATTTTAGATGAGTTCTTGTAATTGACCAGTTTTACCTAATCGGCACGATATATATATATATATATATATATATATATATATATATATATATATATATATATATACGTATATATATATATATGTCGTGCCGAATACGTAAAACTTTCCATTCTCGCTTAAATAGCAACGTTCTTCTTTCCGAATAAGGCAAGCAAAAATTTGTGTATGCAGTAATTTCGCAAAAATCATTCTGAACCTAAGGAAAATTAAATTGCTCTTGTTATTATAAGATTATACAAGTTTTCTAATTTTTTTTTGGTACTAAAATATTAATTTTATATTAACATAAATGAACAAAATATATCTTTAATTTTGAATGAGTTCCTGCTAACTGACCAGTTTTACCTATTCGGCACGACATATAAATACCCAGTGTGACAAGAATATTAATGACATATGCAAAATGTATGTAAAAGTATATGGGATTTTCTCATTTATTGCACATAATGCTGATTTGTTTTTATTTACACTAATAATATTCAACAAATATTAAAAAATGTTTTACACAAATGATCAGTTCGTGTATTTATCTCTATTGTGGGAATCATGAAAGAGGATCTTAGCGCAGAAAGTAAATTTGAGGAGAACAACAGTAAAAAAAATGTAAATTCATCATGTTCCTAAAAAAGTAAGAACTACCATAGTAAGGCAGAAAGCAATCAGAATGCCATTTTCGGCACCGTCTCTGCAATTCCACTTTAAGGTTCAACCCACCCTCTCCATGCAAGCATAATATCTCATGACGAACTACTCATCCATCTTTCATGTCTAAAATCACATCTAGAACACCCCACCGACTCTAGTTATAAAAATAAAATGCAGTACAAAAATCTCTCCCCACATAACTGCTCAATAGCCAACGACAGGCAAAAAGTAGAGAAAATAGAGTCGGTAGTTTAGCAAGAGGTGTACGGTGGAAATAGTTACACAAACAACTGGCAAAACATAGGTAAACGGAAGAGTCAGGAAATAATATATAAGAGTAAGAAAGGAAATGAAGAGCCAATATCTAAAATTCTACTGAATCAATATTGTTTTATCGATACATAAGGAAAAAAATTACTTAATGAAATAAAATGACAATACCGAAAATATAATAGACAAATCATGAAGGACGGCAAAAAAATATGTGAGGAACTTAATAAATGATAAAAGGCAGTATTTACTATTTACATAGGAAACAGGGAAGGTTAGATTCCGTGAATATATTCAGCACTATATCACACCAATGAAATTCAATGCAATCTCGGAAAATTTAGGGGGAAGAAAACAGTCTGTGATGGTCAGGGGTAAAGTGCCTGATTCAACAAAAATGACAGGTGGCGTTCCACTTCTTCCTGATATATGTAAATTACACTTCGAAGAAAACTGAGACATGAATATTACTCTTTGTAGAAGATATAAATTGCACAGACTTATACAAACAGAAGAAAGAGACTACCAGGACAAACTGTGGTGATCAGAATATTCTCTATTTGACTTAAACTCAACCAGGTATTAAATTATACGAATTGGGGAATTGAATGGAAACAAGGCTCTGACTTCTACACAAGAAAAATAAAGGTTAAAAGTACAGAGAAGGATTTAAAAGGAAGCAAAATGCAGTGACTGTCCCTTCTTCAGGGGTTCATGTGAGATTGGCGATCCTGATAATTGACTTTAAGAACAATGTACATCGTACATCAGGCCAGCTGTAGAATATACAGCACAAGCAGTGTGCGACCAATTCCCCAGGAGAAGCACAAGCAGTGTGCGACCAATTCCCCAGGAGAAGCACAAGCAGTGTGCGACCAATTCCCCAGGAGAAGCACAAGCAGTGTGCGACCAATTCCCCAGGAGAAGCACAAGCAGTGTGCGACCAATTCCCCAGGAGAAGAGACTAAGGAATGATAAAGGACTAACTATTTGAAAGGAAACTAACAAGATTATGAAAACAAATCTGGACACCAAGAATAGTAATGTGCCATGAAGACATTTAGAATTTATCTTCAGTTTCAGGGTAGGTGAGAAGTGGAATGATCTAGGTTAGGCAGTAGTACATTGGAAATAGGTACGAAAAGTCTCCGATGGGTTCGATCATGTATTGAAACGTTGATAACACAGAAAAGGCTTGCCCAGGAAGAATTCTTTCCTTAGATTGGCTGAAAGAGTCAAACGGATGGAGTATGAAACCTCCATTCAAATTCAAATTCACTAATTCACTAATTGTGCTAAAGAACTCACAGGTGTAGAGCTTTACAGTAATATAATATAATACAATATATTACATATATATATATATATATATATATATATATAGTCCCAAGCAATCTGCTTACCATCCTTCCAGGGTAGCATAGTGGCTCCATTAGGACGCTTTTGACTTCCATCAGACCTCTGCACTTGGGGTTCCCGTTGAGCTGGGCAACGGGCTGTGGCGAGGCTTCTCTTTATAAGAACATAAGGACATAAGAAAGGAGGAACACTGCAGCAGGCCTGTTGGCCCATACTAGGCAGGTCCTTCACATTTCATCCCACTAACAGAATATATGTTCAACCTAATTTTCAATGCTACCCAAGAAATAAGCTTTGATAATTTTATTTACTCATGTGCAATTCCCACTCAAATCCAACCCCTTTCACTCATGAATTTATCCAACCTAAATTTAAAACTACCCAAGGTCCTTGCTTCAATAACCCTACTAGGCAGACTGTTCCACTCATCAACTACCCTATTTCCAAACCAATACTTTCCTATATCCTTTCTAAATCTAAACTTATCTAACTTGAATCCATTATTCCGGGTTCTCTCTTGAGAGATACCCTCAAGACCTTATTTATATCCCCTTTGTTAATACCCATTTTCCACTTGTATACCTCGATCATGTCTTCCTCATTCTACGTCTTACAAGTGAATGTAATTTAAGGGTCTTCAATCTTTCTTCGTAAGGAAGATTTCAATGCTATGTATTAATTTAGTCATTCTACGCTGAATGTTTTCTAACAAATTTATGTTCATTCTGTAATATGGAGACCAGAACTGAGCTGCGTAATCTAGGTGAGGCCTTACTAATGATGTATAAAGCTGTAATATAACCTCTGGACTTCTGTTGCTAACACTTCTTGATATAAATCCCAGTAATCTATTTGCCTTATTATGTACGCTTAGGCATTGCTGTCTTGGTTTAAGGTTGCTGCTTACCATCACCCCCAAGTCCTTCTCGCAATCTGTATAGCTAAGTTCTACGTTATTTAACTTATAAGTGCTTGGGTTATGGACACTCCCGAGCTTTAGAACTTTGCATTTATCTACATTGAACTGCATCTGCCATTTTTCTGACCAGGAATTGAGTTTGTCTAAATCCTCCTGTAGTTCACTGACATCTACGTCTGAATCGATTATCCTACCTATCTTCGTGTCATCAGCGAATTTGCTCATATCACTAGAAATTCCCTCGTCAAGGTCATTTATATATATTATAAACAACAACGGGCCCAAAACCGATCCCTGAGGAACGCCACTTGTTACAGATCCCCACTCCGATTTAACCCCATTTATGCACACCCTCTGCTTCCTATTGGTGAGCCATGACTCGATCCATGACAACACTTTTTCCCCAATGCCATGAGCAGCCACTTTCTTTAACAGTCTCTGATGTGGTACTCTATCAAAAGCCTTACTAAAATCCAAATAAACAATATCGAATTCTTTATCATGATCAACTGCCTCAAAAGCCTTACTGAAAAAAGTTAATAAATTGGTTAGGTAGGAACGGCCCCTGGTGAATCCATGCTGAGTATCATTAATCAAATTATGCCTATCGAGATGGCTTCTTATGTTATCAGCTATAATCGACTCTAGTAATTTGCCTACAATTGATGTTAGACTTATTGGGCGGTAATTTGATGGTAACGACTTGTCCCCTGCTTTAAAAATAGGAATTACATAAGAACATAAGAAAGGAGGAACACAGCAGAAGGCCTCTTGGCCCATACTAGGCAGGTCCTTCACAATCCATCCCACCAACAGAACATTTGCTCACCCCAATTTTCAATGCTACCAAAGCAATAAGCTTTGATAATTCTATGTACTTATGTGCGAGTCCCAGTCAAATCCAACCCCTCTCACTCATGAATTTATCCAACCTAAATTTGAAACTACCCAAGGTCCTAGCTTCAATAACCCTACTAAGTAGACTGTTCCACTTATCAACTACTCTATTTCCAAACCAATACTTTCCTATATCCTTTCTAAATCTAAACTTATCTAATTTCAATCCATTATTGTGGGTTCTCTCTTGGAGAGATATCCTCAAGACCTTATTTATATCCCCTTTTTTAATACCCATTTTCCACTTGTATACCTCGATCATGTCTCCCCTCATTCTTAGTCTTACAAGTGAATGTAATTTAAGGGTCTTCAATCTATTTTCATACAGAAGATTTCTAATGTTATGTATTAATTTAGTCATTCTACGCTGAATGTTTTCTAACGAATTTATATCCATTCTGATATATGGAGACTAGAACTGAGCTTCGTAATCTAGGTGAGGCCTTACTAATGATGTATAAAGCTGTAATATAACCTCTGGACTTCTGTTGCTTACACTTCTTGATATAAATCCCAGTAATCTATTTGCCTTATTACGTACGCTTATGCATTGCTGTCTTGGTTTAAGGTTGCTGCTTACCGTAACCCCCAAGTCCTTTTCGCAATCTGAATGCCTAAATTCTACATTATTTAAATTATAAGTGCTAGGGTTATGGACACTCCCGAGCTTCAGAACCTTGCATTTATCTACATTGAACTGCATCTGCCACTTTTCTGACCATAAATTAAGTTTGTCTAAATCCTCCTGAAGTTCCATGACATCTACGTTTGAATCAATTATCCTATCTATCTTCGTGTCGTCGGCGAATTTGCTCATATCACTAGTAATTCCCTCGTCAAGGTCATTGATGTATATTATAAACAACAACGGGTCTAAGACTGATCCCTGTGGAACGCCACTTGCTACAGATCCCCATTCGGATTTAACCCCATTTATGCACACTCTCTGCTTCCTGTTCGTGAGCCATGACTCGATCCATGGCAACACTTTTCCCCCAATGCCATGAGCTGCCACTTTCTTTAACAGTCTCTGGTGTGGTACCCTATCAAAAGCCTTACTAAAATCTAAATAAACAATATCAAATTCTTTATCGTGATCAAGAGCCTCAAAAGCTTTACCGAAGAAAGTCAATAAATTAGTAAGGCAGGAACGGCCCCTCGTGAATCCATGCTGAGTATCATTAATCAAATTATGTTTATCCAGATGGCTTCTTATAATATCACCTATAATGGACTCTACTAATTTACCTACAATTGAGGTCAGGCTTATTGGGCGGTAATTTGACGGTAGTGACTTGTCCCCTGCTTTAAAAATAGGAATTACATTAGCCATCTTCCACATATCAGGCACTACACCTGTTTGAAGAGATAAGTTAAAAATGTTAGTTAATGGTTCACAAAGTTCCATTTTGCATTCCTTAAGAACCCTTGCAAAACGTTCATCAGGACCCAGCGATTTATTTTGTTTCAGTCAGTTTACTTGTTTCATAACCATTTTGCTAGTGACTGTGATATTAAATAATTTATCTTTTTCAGGGCTACTATAAAAATTAATTACTGGGATATTATTAGTGGCTTCCTGTGTGAAAACCGAGAGAAAATAATTATTAAAAATAGAGCACATATCATTCTCCTTGTCAGTAAGATGCTCAGAGTTATTTTTAAGGGGACCTATCTTATCTCTAACTTTTGTTCTATAAACCTGGAAAAAACTTTTTGGGTTAGTTTTGTAATCCCTAGCAACTTTAATTTCATAGTCCCGTTTAGCTTTTCTTATTCCCTTTTTAACGTCCCTCTTAATGTCAGTATACTGATTTATAAGATGACCCTCACCTCTTTTTATGCGTCTATAAATTCCTATCTTCTGCCCTAAAAGATATTTGAGCCTATTATTCATCCATTTTGGGTCATTTCTACTTGATCTAATTTCTTTATACTGGATAAATGTTCTTTGGGCAGTCTGTATAGTGTTCAGAAAACTGTCATATTGATAGCTCTCTTCGTTACCCCAGTGCACAGATGATAAGTGTTCTCTAATCCCATTGTAATCTGCTAAGCGAAAATCTGGGACCGTTACTGAGTTATCCCTACTATCATACATCCATTCAATGTTAAAGGTCGCTTGTGGTCGCTTGTGCCGAGTTCCTCTGTAATTTCTAAATTTATAACAAGGGTTTCCTCGTTTGCAAGAACTAAGTCAAGTAGGTTATTTCCCCTTGTAGGTTCTGTCACAAACTGCTTTAAAAAACAATCCTGAACTACTTCTAAAAAGTCGTTAGATTCTAAATTCCCTGTCAAGAAATTCCAATCAATTTGACTGAAGTTAAAGGCCCCTAGAATTACTACGTTATCATGCCTTGTAGCCTTAACAATTTCCTCCCAAAGAAGTCTCCCTTGTTCCCTATCTAAGTTTGGAGGACGATATATTTCTTTACCCTTCCTGCTCATTTCTGTTTTTTTCACTATACCTATTACTGTCCTTGTCACCAAGTGCCACTGGCTTTCCAGTATCCACCTTATTCTGCTTATTCTGTCATTGACCTCCTCATGTCTAGCATACTTCCCTTCTGATGTGTGACACACGAGACCATAATAATAATAATAATAATATATTTATTTACTACAAGTACATGTACATGGTATACAGACCTAGCTGACATCAATGACATACTACTATATAGAAAGCCGCTTGTTATGCTGAGCATTTCGTGCAGATTAGGTCAGTCTCCCAGGATGCGACTCACACCAGTCGACTAACACCCAGGTACCCATTTTACTGATGGGGAACATAGACAACCGGTGTAAAGAAACACGCCCAATGTTTCTGCCCTGGCTGGGAATCGAACCCAGTTCCTCACCGTGTGAAGCGAGAGCTTTAGCCACCAGACCACCAGAGGCCCATGATGTCCGAATTGATCACCCTTCGCCCTGACGCATAGACAACTATGTTCGGTGAGTATGGGGGCGGCTAGGCGAAGAGCAACACCAATCCGAATGGCCTGTGGGTCGAGTCGAGTCGAGTCCCAAGAGAGGAATTGGGAACAGCTAGAAGGAAATCTGAGTGTGGTACCTTCACCGCTAGGAGACGAGCTTTGTTCTTTCCTGAAGCGTTGGTGAGCATTGTGTTGACAATTTTTTCCATGATTGGTTTGTCCCAGTGGGACTGTTTGTGCTCTTTTCGAGGAGCTGGTCTACTGGAGGAGTCAGCAAGGGTGTCCCACCGCTCGGCTGCTTCAATGAACCTGGGGTCTTGAGCTCCCACCACACATCTCAAGCGTTCGGGGACAATCTTCTTGACTAATCCACAGGAGGCCAAACACGATGAAAGAAATGTAGGTAAAGCTACCTGTGTTACTTTGCGTACCCCTATACCTCCCAGTCGCACTGGGAGGGTTGCCTGCTCCCATTGTCGATCCTCTAGTAACAGATTCAGTGCCTTCTTAAAGGTTGATCTCAGGTGTGCGTCATACTCGTCAAGTGTTGTGTTGTCAAAAGAGGGTGCGCACCTCAAGAAGTAAGTGAGTCTTGGCATAGTAAGACACCTTGTGAGGAGATACAGGGCATCAAGATCACTTATTCTCTCCTCCATTCTTTTCATGTCATTCACTTTGTCCTTGAGGACCGTGTCGTTGGCCTGGTGACCCAGCGGTGCTCCCAGGAGGGTACTGTTGGATGGAGTGGTAGTAGAGACCTCTGGGAGGATGTTCGCGCAGCATTGATGATTTCCTGGTTCGTTTTGATGATTTCACACTTTGAGGGATTGAGGATGAGCCCTAACAGGGACTCCCCAGTACCCGCCAGAGTGCCATCATCCAGGTACCAGATGTTGAGCTCGCTGCTTAGGCTGGAAGTTAGTTCTCTTACTGCCAAGCAGAATAGAAGTGGAACGAGTGGATCACCCTGCTGCACACCCTCAGATGAAGGAATTTCATGTTCACCAAATAAAAGAGTTGAGGGTTTGCTGTAGCCAGCTGAAATATATATATATTTTCCTAAAATATACTCGCGTTCTTATTTCCTTTTCTCTTGGGTCCTTTTTCACTCATATTTACTCCTGAAGTGCTTTCAAGAATTTTTGGGACTCATCTGGGGTTTCGGCTTTATTCTATACTTCTTTTTTCCTGTGTTAAAAGTCATTCCACTGCTAACTCCATTGCAAATACCTCTCAGCTTCTTGTATGTCTTGATCAGTTGTTTCCTGATTCCTCGAACTTCAGTTGGGGTGTCATTCAGTCCCTTTAACATTATCTCGTGGCTCTTTCTTCGAGGCAAGTCTGGTTCCGAACATCTGGGCATACTTGATCATGCTTTCTTTGGTCAACCTTCGGAACTGCTGCTGTCCTAGACTGTGCTTGGTCAGTTGCCTCTTCTTTCCGCTTTTATTGTTATTATTCTAGACAGCTTGGAGTTAAACACCAGAATCTATTTATTGGATGTCATCTTGCGGTTGTACTTTACTCACTGTGTGTTCTCATTTAGACACAGATATTTCCCCTTTTGTTTAAATTCTCTGACACTGCCGATGAAGCTTAAGGAATTATGGATATGGACTAAGGAATGTGAAAAACTGATTGAATAGTTTTTCTTGCTTTTGGGTTATAAGAACATAAGAACATAAGAATGGAGGAACACTGCAGAAGGCCTACTGGCCCATACAAGGCAGGTCCTTATCAAAACCACCACTACCTAAGAATTTACTCCTGTACTCGCGACACTAATCAAACCCAGCCCCTCCCACTCATATATTTGTCCAATCTCTTTTTAAAGCCACCCAAGGTCCTAGCCTCTATCACCCTAATCGGAAGATTGTTCCACGCATCTACAACTCTGTTCGAAAACCAGTACTTGCCTATGTCCTTTCTAAATCTAAATTTATCCAATTTAAATCCGTTATTTCTCGTTCTTACTTGGTTCGATATCCTCAGTATTTTATTAATATCTCCTTTGTTTATGCCCATCATCCACTTGTACACCTCGATGATATCTCCCTCATTCTACGTCTCTCCGAGAGTGGAGATTCAATGCTCTAAGTCTATCTTCATACGGGAGATTTCTTATACTGTAAATCATTTTAGTCATTCTTCTTTGTATGTTCTCCAATGAATCTATATCCATCCTGTAGTAAGGAGACCAAAACTGAGCTGCATAATCCAAATGAGGTCTCACTAGTGATGTATAGAGCTGTAAAATAACTTTTGGACTTCTGTTGCTTATACTTCTTGAAATAAATCCTAGTAATCTGTTAGCCTTATTGCGCACACTTAGGCACTGTTGTCTTGGCTTTAGATTCCTGCTTACCATGACTCCCAAGTCTTTTTCACATTCTGTATGATCAAGCTCAACTTCACCTAGTTTATGTAAAACGAAAGTAAATTGTCCTTGAGAGGAGCAGGCGGATAATGGTAATGTATATCTGATAATACTGGAAACGGAATAATGCTAAAGCACTTGAAAACCAAACGGTTCTACTACTTTGTAAATAATATAAAATGTCTCATATCCTGTGTTTTTTTTTTATCCTTCTAAAAGTGTGTCGTCCTGTCTCGTCTTCTGCACATACTTTTCTTTGTTTGTGTAATTTTCTCCTTCAGCATCGTACGTAACATTGTTGGATCCACAGTGTCCTTGAACACCGTGTCCTTGAAGACCGTGAGTGAATGCTGTCGCTATTATTATTCATAAAACTCTCTGGTGCAATTTGCCTCATTTGAATAGAAAGTTCGTAAGATTGGTCTTTCACTGATTGTTGAGATCTCTGACTTTTTTTTATTTGACCCTGAATTTATATGCGCATTGGAAAGTTTGACGTAAATTTCGATATGGTATATATACACAATTTTACATATTTTTCATGTTTTAACTTAGACTCTAAAAGAAAGAATTTATTAGATTTTTTTCCAATTTTATGCCTCACTTTCGTGATTATGAAACTCAAGACACACACTATCACCAAATGGAGATCACTCTAATCTAATAATCAAAATATTTATACTGATACTAAAGCAGCGAGTTTTAAAATGTAGGCAACAGAAGAAAATAGCAATTTAACATAGATTCCCCCCCCAAAAAAAAAAAATGCAGATAACATACCAGTTTATCAAGAATAGATCAAGATACGCAAACTTTCCTGTACAGACACATTTGAAACATTAGACAAACTGTGTCGTTGTTCAATGTATTCCACTTGCCAATTTTAATTTTTGTTTGTTTATTATCCTTCTAGCTCATGTGGATATGTGATTTCCAACCATGGCAACTTGTTCATCTTGCAGCCCATGTAGACAGACTATTCTTACCTACCCTGTCTATGCTCCGGGGTATTTTGTGGTCACATTTTCTGTGATCCATCATTATCATTAGACCCAGGGATCCCTTTCAGCAGAGTTTGTTCCACTCAGGCCAGGAACATGTTTTAATGTACAAATGTGTGCTGTCTTACATTTTACTCTCTCTCTTACTAGGTTATAGCTCCACATCTATAGAATTAAGATTGATAAACGAGTTATTTTCTGGGATCTTAAATGCCACTATTATCTTGGCAAACTTAGCCTATACTGTTGATGTTATGCTGTAATGAACGTTAAAGGGTTTTCTAAAGAATTATTAGGAATTCCCTGAAAAGTGATACCTATTAGGAATCACGTGACTCTAGCAACTATTTACACACTTTTCCTTCAGTAACTATCAAGTGATATAACGCAGCTATAAAGTATGGGATGAACAAATGTCACAGCATCATTTTTGTCATCGATCACAAGAGGCATCTGACAGAACAAGAATTTTCGGACGTGGAAGGTACAAAGAAGCTTCTTAGTCAAGAATTTTGCAACACAGACGTCAACCTATTGGAAAACTCTGCACCTCACATTGGAAAGACGACAAAAGCCTTCAGTGGCTATATGAATAATTCCCGACTATTTACCTGAGACAAAAGGATGGATAAACAGACGTGTGTAGACTGTTGTTACCCAATTTTCTCGACTAGTTAACAGGGGGTAGAGACTCTAGCCTATTAACTAGTCGATGGATCTGCAGTAATTGGTGTCCAGTTCGCAACTTCTTTTTTAAAGGGATAATTGGCAAGTCGGTAAAATCCGATAACGAACAAGACTAACCTTTTAACAATCTGGGAGAGAAAATATGTTGGTTACTCTCCCAGATTGTCTTTCTCAACAGAAATGCGATAAAAGACTCCTTTCTGTCACCATCTGTTTGATGTTGCTATTTTTTTTCTTTTCAATTGACCAACTGACTAACCTATTACGAAGTAATGGGTTGGTCAGATTGGTATTTGGTCAGTTGGGTATTTTGTCAGTTGGTTATTTGTGTGTTCCAATCACGGTAATGTGCCTTTCTATATTTTAGTCCAGTATATGTGGTACAAGTTGTAACAAGGCTAAAAGCATAATGGTACTGCATTAGTCCTTTATGAGCAGAAAAAGCAATATATGGTCGAGAGTTTGGTTGTAAAAGTACATGTTACGATGATACGCTTAAGTAATACGAGAATCAAATTCTGAGAAAAATTTACTCTCATGGCATTCAATCATCTGAAATCTTGAGCAATCCTGTACGACTTATCAGGCTTCTTGACGATGTCGATTAATGAACAGAAAGGTGGTTAGGAAGGCTTTTATGATATTTAGGTCTACTAACCTATCAACCACTTTGTTAAAATAGTCCCGCGGATTAATGGTGCCAGGATAAAGATTTTTTAAAAGGATCAGCGGTTTTTAGTTCAATTTTATGAACTTCCTTGTTAGTATGTCCAGGAACCTCCGTAAACACGTCTGATAAAGCATTAACTATAGAACTCACCTGTCACATTTGTTCTGAGAAAGTTCACCTTTGACATTAACGTAGGAATTGGGAAAACGATTCCACGGTAATGGTATCTGGAACGTCATTGGACACTTTAGGCTCCTCCTCTGTAAACAAACATTACATCCTTCAGTCCCTTGGTTATAAACCGTGCTATAAGAAGAAATATACTCTCGAGCTCTTTTTCATTAAAATAATTCGAAAAGTGAATTCTAAAAAAAGTCACGGAGAACTTCGTGCATAGAGAATTGAGCACATGGTGAGTTCCTTGGCCATTCTGTTGGCGCAGGAGAACAAAGTTTCTTAACGACTTTAAAACAAAATGTTGAAGTACCACTCTCCCATTACAACTTGGATGGTCAGTTGTGGTAAACAGAGGCTTGACTCTGACAAGATTGAAAAATCTAAATGCTAAAACTAAACTGTGCTCCTTATTCTATAAGAATTTATCTCGGAATGTCTACACGAAAAAATTCAGTAATGCTTCTGCAACTTCGATGGAGGTGATGGACTTTAGGAAAACCGAAGCATAATCTAATAAGGTTAAAATATATTTATGGCCACTCTTGGAAAAGGAAATAAAATGATAGGCATTTTTAAGCATTGCGGCTCTTTCAGTTTTACCTTTGTGACGAAACTTGGCACACATGAAAAGATTTACCATATTTATAAATATTATAAAATATCCGAAATGACCCAAGAATGACATATTATGAGAAATCTTCAAAATTGTCTCACTGCATTTACTAGGAATTACCGAAAGACATCTATCAAAATTATTGGGATTAGCAGAAGACATTATTTAATTAAGTTACCAGTTACTGTTAGCTTGCATAGACAGAGATGATACTAGCATCTGCATGAGAGGTCATCCATTGAGGACACGGCAAATCTTCAAGAAGATATAAACCAAGTTTTCCAATGGGCAACAGAGAACAATATGATGTTCTCTGGAAAACTGGAGAAAATAATATCTAGGACTGAGTATACTACAAACTCTAATCACACAATAGAGCGGAAAAGTAACGTGAAGGACCTGGGTGTGGTAATGTCCGAAGACCTCACCTTCAAGGACCACAACAATGCCACTATCACATCTGAAAGGAAACTGATAGGATGGATAATGAGAACATTCAAGACAAGAGATGCTAAGCCAGTGATGATCCTTTTTAAATCACTTCTTCTCTCTAGGCAAGAATATTGCTGTACATTAACATCCCCATTCAAGGCAGGTGAAATTGCAGATCCAGAGAATGTACAGAGAACCTTTACTGCACGTATAAGTTCCATCAAACACCTTAACTACTGGGAACGCCTGGAAGCACTAGACTTATATTCACTGGAGCGCAGGAGAGAGAGATATATTATAATCTACACCTGGAAGATTCTGGAGGGACTGGTCCCTAATATGCACACGGAAATCACTCCATACGAAAGCAAAAGACTTGGCAGGCGATGCAACGTACACCCAGTGAAAAGTAGAGGCGCCACTGGTACACTAAGAGAAAACACAATAAGTGTCTGGGGCCCAGGACTGTTCAACAGCCCCCCACCAGCCATAAGGGGCATTACCAGTAGGCCTCTGGTTGTCTTCAAGAGGGAGCTGGACAGGTACCTAAAGTCAGTGCCAGATCAGCCGGGTTGTGGTACGTACGTTGGACTACGTGCAGCCAGCAGTAACAGCCTCGTTGATCAGGCCCTGATCCACTAGGAGATCTGGTCATGAACCGGGCCGCGGGGACGTTGATCCCCGGGAGTACCTTCCGATCCTCTGTAAATTTGTCATCCTCTTCAGTCTCTTCTCCTGCTTTGAAAAAAATGACATGATCTTAACATTTTTTTCTTTTCTCCTTTAATTTCGTGCTTCTTGACTCCACCTTCTGCCTCCTGGAATTCATAGATCATAATTAACCTCTCTTTTTCTTCAATTGCCTTTCTTTCTAGAGTGATTTGTCCGTCTTCACTATTTCCCTTGCCGTTTGCTTTATAACCTCCTTTGACTATCCTTTTCTGCTTGTTCCAGATCTCTTTACTACTCTTTCCTTTATTGTTATCGCCCCTTCTGACCACTCTTCTATTTTTTTCTACGGCTTCTCTCAGTATTTTCACTCCTGTTATGGGGTCATTTATTTAGCTACAATAGTCATTTTTACCTGCCACACAACCTCCTTCATTGCCCCTGTCGAACATTTTCTCAGCTTTCTCCTGAAAATACGGAATTTTCTCTCGAGATTCCTCCAATTTGTTTCTTGGACCATTTATCATACCTACAGTGCAACTCACCTCGTGTACTCTCCTTTGTCCCACGTGTTGGTCTGCTCATCAGAGATACCATTCTTTGGACTCATGAGTAAGTATGATTACATTTATAGAAGAGCCATTAGGCTATGTTGCTTGTGCGGAATAGGTAAAATTGGTCAATTAGCAAGAACTCATTTAAAATTTTCTCTTATACGTTTAAAGATATATATTTTTTTCATTAATGTTAATGTGAAAATTAATAATTTTATATCAAGAGAACCTTAGAAAACTTACATACCCTTCTTATAACAAGCGCAATTTAATTTAGCCTAATCCAACTAAATATATGTTAGATAAGTTTACAATAATTTAATAATAAACAAACACAATGAAATATTTTTATTTTCGTTAGGTTCAGAATGATTTATGCGAAATTATTGCATACACAAATTATCGCTTGCCTTATTCGGCAAGAAAGCGTTTCTATTTAAGCCAAATATATATATATATATATATATATATATATATATATATATATATATATATATATATATATATATATATATATATATATATATATATATATATATATATATATATATATATATATATATATATATATATATATATATATATATATATATATAATTATATATAAATATAATTATTATATAAATAAAATATATATATATATATATATATATATATATATATATATATATATATATATATATATATATATATATATATATATATATATATATATATATATATATATATATATATATATATATTTTTTATTTATTTATTTATTTATTAGGGAACATTATAATTTTGGTCAAAGCTGCACCCTTCAGACATTGTTCCTTATATACATCTTAGATTCAGTGCCAAATATGAAGTTGATTGGTTGGGCTTTTGCCTACAGCATTTGCGATTTAAATTTTTGAATATGTCTATATTACTGAGTAGCGCAGCGCAGTGTTTTATGCACTGTATCTATGTACTCTGCAGTATTTATATACATTAACTAACTTTAACTTTCTCAGTGATTATGCTGGAGCTGCCATTGCTACCGCCACCTCAATGGACTATGGCATTATCACCAAGAACGACAAAAGTCAAGTTATTGGACCACAGAAGTTTCGAGATGCCAGACACAAATACCGAATGGAGCGGCCAGAAAATGATCAGCAAAGTTGGAAAATATCACACCACTGTATTTTGATGTTAAGAAAACCTCCACTCGTGTAATGACAAATATGAGAAGACCAAGAAATGGAGTCCAAAGATAGTGGTGAAAGATGATTACGTCATCATGGGGGAGCCCGGCACTGAATATCTCTCTCATGTGACTCCCAAGTCAGGCCATGGAAAGGTGATTGTCAAGACCATCTATACATTTCTGGTGGAACAGAAACTAACTGGGCCGCTGTTGTATGTGTTGGTGGTGACGGAACCAACGTAAATGTCGGAGCTGACAATTGAGTCATTCATCATCTTGAAATGTTGCTTGGTCATCCGGTCCATTATTTCCTCTGTCAGCTTCATGGAAATGAGCTGCCATTCTGGGCTATTTTCTACCACTATGAGGGTAAGCTAAGTGGTCCTGAACATTGGAGAGGTCCCATTGACAAGCAAATCAAGGATTCTCTGTCTGAGCTGCCAGTTGTTGCTTTCCAGCCAGTCAGTTTCACTGATTTCCCTGCTCTGAATGACAAGGTGGCAGAAGATCTGTCCTGCGACCAGAAATACTTGTATAGGATTTGCAAAGGAGTGATCACAGGTGTGGTTGATGATGACTTGGCTGCTCTTGATCCCGGTCAGCGTGTGTGTCAAGGTGGAATACTTTATGAAGTAGGATCCTTAGGCTGTATGTGGCAACATCAAGACCCAGTCAAGAGCTGAAAAGAGTTGTCATTATGATTTTAAAGTTCAGTGCTCCAATGTGGTTCCACATCACGGTCCAAAGAACGTCTTCCAGTCAATGCAATTTATGAGACATCTGAACAGTGAAGAAAAGAAGAAAGTAAAGAAGACTGTCCAAAGAAATTCCTACTTTGCTGACACAGATCAGCTGCTTCTTGGTATGTGCGCTGATGAAGACATGACTGTGAGAGACAAAAATGTCTCAATTATAAGAAAAATTAGAGAAGAGAATCAGTAGACAGAAGAAAGTACAGAAAGCTCTGATGAGGATGGAGAAGATTCTGCTGATGCTGTTGACGAGGACTTGTTAATCTACACTGATGATGACGATGACAGTGAAGATGAAGAGAATGACAATGTGGCTCCTATTGTCAACTCAAGAAAAGTAGTGATTCCCAAACTAAAGTGGCAAGCAAAGAACTATCATTCCATGATTGACTGGAAGACTGAACTCAAAACTGAGCCTCCTTTCATTGCTTCTCTATCAGATCAACAGGTTCTGAAAATTATTGAGACTCCACTGGAGGTGCCCAAGTGGCCAAACAACACTCAAGCTGTCGAGAGAGGGATAATATTGATGCCTGAAACTTGCACTGATGTGACTGGACAGAAGGCAAGAGATGAATATATTAGGAAAAGAATATTTTCCTGGAAAGTGATGCCGAAGTTTCGCACCAAGAAAGACTTCACTTATAACTTGTAATAGTTTAATATTAAATAGTTGATGATAATATAACCCATTTACACTTGATTATTATCCTGACAACTAATAAATTATAACTAATATATTTCAATAATGTATAATTTGACGAAAAGTCGATCGCGATTCTGCAGGGTAAATGGGCATGAAATGGTCTGAAATTTTGCACAAAAGTGTGTTGTGACCATACAAATAATTGCTTCTCTTAAATGTTTATGCTCCGTGATATATATATATATATATATATAAAACACTGCGACTGGACAAGGACTCGAACGCATGTTTTTTGGCCCGCCTCATGGTGAGCGAAAACCAAATGACGCTCTAACCCACAGGACCACCAAATCCTACAAGAATCACACACTTAGCAGAGCTAGGTGTTTTTCCGTGATCGGAGGACATACGGTGGTGTGGGTGCCTCGGACCTATTTCCATTCTACTCTCCGTTTGGTGTACTAGCCTCAACGAGGAGTATTTTATATTACTGTAACCACGAACAAGTGGTATTAAGCAATAACAATACTGCGACTAGCCAAGGATTCGAACCCATGTTGTTTTGGCCGCGTCATGGTGAGCGTAAACCATATGATGCTCTAACCCACAGAACCACCAAATCCTACATGAATCATGCACCCAGCAGAGCTAGGTGTTTTACCGTGATCCGAAGACATACGGTGGTGTGGGTGCCTCTGAGCTAATTTCATTCTACTCCCCGCTTGGTGTACTAGCCTCAACAAGCAGTATTTTGTATTATTGTAACCACGAACAAGTGGTATTAATCAATAATAACGCTGCGACTAGCCAAGGACTCGAACCCATGTTGTTTTGGCCCGACAGTGTGTCGTGGAGTGGAACTCTGGCCTGCCGCAGTTTGGTAAATAACTCAAAACCACTTGTTTCGTGGTTTTATTGTTATATATATATATATATATATATATATATATATATATATATATATATATATATATATATATATATATATATATATAATATATATATATATATATATATATATATATATATATATAATATATATATATATATATATATATATATATATATATATATATATATATATATAATATATATATAATATATATATATATATAAATATATATAAATATATATATATATATATATACATATAATGTCGTACCGATTAGGTAAAACTGGTCAATTAGAAGTCATCTAAAATTAAGTCCTTTCTAAAATTTTCTCCTATACGTTTAAAGATATATTTTTTTATTTATGTTAATGTAAGAATTTATAATTTTGTACCAAGAGAAACTTTGAAAACCTACCTAACCTTATTACAACAAGCGCAATTTAATTTAGCCTAACCCAACTAAATATATTTTAGATACGTTAACATTAATTAATTAATAAACAAACACAATGAAATATATTTTTTTTCGTTATGTTCAGAATGATTTTGGCGAAATTATTGCATACACAAATTTTCACTTGTCTTATATGGCAGGTGAGCGTTGCTATTTAAGCCAAAATAGCAAGTTTTACCTAATCGGCAAGACATATATATATATATATATATATATATATATATATATATATATATATATATATATATATATATATATATATATATATAATATATATATATATATATATATATATATATATATATATATATATATATATATATATATATATATATATATATATATATATATATATATATATATATATATATGGTCCAATACCTGGCATCCAGCTTTCCAGACGTTATTCCAGGTTCGAGCCAGCTGCGAAGTTTGCATTCACTTGCATGTCGCACGTACAGCAGATGCAAGCAGTAAACTCTTCGACGACGATACCATGTCCGAGCAGGTTTTCGGCCACATGCAATACTGGCACTTAGCGATCAGGCAGCCAGCTGTAAGCCTTCCTGCCTGAAAGCTGGCTGCCTTGGAATAACGTCTAGCGAAAGCTGGATGCCAAGGTATTGGACCAGTGTGGTACGGTCGGTAAAGCACTGCGTACCTTGTCATGAGGTTCGTAGGTTCGAGTCTCCGTCGGCCAGAGATCAGTGTTTGTGAATATTTCGCCTGCTCTTGCGAATTCCTAGCATTGTAAAATCTCTAGTTGTGTCGATGCATGCAGGGATGAGATGAAAGCTGTAAGCCTTCCTGCCGAAAGCTGGCTGCCTTGGAATAACGTCTAGCGAAAGCTGGATGCCAAGGTATTGGACCAGTGTGGTACGGTCGGTAAAGCACTGCGTACCTTGTCATGAGGTTCATAGGTTCGAGTCTCCGTCGGCCAGAGATCAGTGTTTGAGAATATTTCGCCTGCTCTTGCGAATTCCTAGCATATATATATATATATATATATATATATATATATATATATATATATATATATATATATATATATATATATATATATATATATATAACAATGTTGAGCTCCTCACATACTTATCGGTCATTTCTTGTGATCTCGCCTCCTTCTTTCCTCAGCCTGATTACTTTGTCCTTTACTGTTCTTTTCCTCCTGATGTGACTATACAACAACTTTGGGTCGGACTTGGCTTTCGCTGCTATGTCATTTTCGTATTGTCGTTGGGCCTCCCTCCTTATCTGTGCATATTCATTTGTGGCTCTTCGACTACTCTGCTTATTCTTCTGGATCCTTTGCCTCCTATACTTCGTCCATTCTCTAGTAAATTTAGTTTTGGCCTCTCTACACCTCTGGGTGAACCAAGGGCTTGTTCAAACCTTCTCATTATTTATGTTGCTCTTGGGTACAAACATCTCCACTGCTTCCTTGCATATTGTTGTCACACATTCCATCATCTCATTGACTGATTTCCCTGCCAGTTCTCTATCCCACTGAAATTCGTGCAGGACGTTCCTCAAGCTTGTGTAGTCCCTTCTCTTGTAGTTTGACTTCCTCTGATCTGCCCTTCCTGTTTCCCTCTCCACTAGTACCTGTACTATGTATTCGAAGCTCAGAACCACACGAGCACTAGCTCCAAGGGGCCTTTCATATGTGATGTCCTCTATATCTGCCCTACTTAAGGTGAATACTAAGTCCAGTCTTGCTGGTTCGTCTTCTCCTGTGTGTGTATGTGTGTGTGTGTGTGTACTCACCTAATTGTGGTTGCAGGGGTCGAGACTCAGCTCATGGCCCCGCCTCTTTGCTGTCCGCTACTGGGTCTCTGCTCTCCCTGTTCCATGAGCTTTATCATACCTCGTCTTAAAACTATGTATGGTTCCTGCCTCCACTATATCTTTCTCTAGACTATTCCACTTCCTGACTACTCTGTGGCTGAAGATATGCTTCCTAACATCTCTTTGACTCATCTGAGTCTTCAGCTTCCTGTTGTGTCCCCTTGTTTCTGTGTTCCCTAGCTGGAACATCCTGTCACTGTCTACCTTGTCGATTCCCCGCAGTATTTTGTATGTCGTTATCATGTCTCCTCTGACCCTTCTTTCCTCCAGTGTTGTTAGTCCTATTTCCCTCAACCTTTCTTCATAGGACAGACCCCTGAGTTGTGGAACTAACCTTGTCGCAAACCTTTGCACTTTCTATAGTTTCTTTACGTGCTTGACCAGGTGTGGGATCCAGACTGGTGCTGCATATTCTAGTATGGGCCTGACGTACACGGTGTACAGTGTCTTGAACGATTCCTTGTTAAGGTAACGGAACGCTAATCTTAGGTTTGCCAATCGCCCATATACTGCCGCAGTTATCTGGTTGATGTGTGCCTCCGGAGACGTGCTTGGCGTTATACTCACCCCAAGGTCTTTCTCCTTTGCCGAGGTTGTGTGTGTGTGTGTGTTTGTGTGCATGTATGTGTATGTGTTTGTGTGTATATGTGTGTGTGTGTGTGTTTGTATCTGTATGTCTGTGTCTATGTGTAACTTTGTGTGTGTGTATAGTCCACTTCGTGACTACTCTAAGGCTGAAGAAATACTTCGTAATATCCATGTGTTTTCAGCTTCCAGCTGTGCCCTTCTCTTCCTGTTTCTCGCCCCTCAAACAACGTGTCTATGTTCTTGCTTTCCATTCCTCTCATTATTTTGTGGACGGGTTTTGAACCACAATCTTCAGAGGTAGCAGGTCCACCGCTGTACCGCCACATACAGGAAGGTCTTGCAGTGCCATTTCTGCATCAGTAGCTACGAGCTTTAACATAATTATTCCTTTCCACATCTCCAATAGCTTTCATAGTACATCTCTGCTCATTCCCTTACCTTCTTCACAGGCTCATCAGTCCCTTGTTTCCAAACTTCTTCACTCACTAGCACTGCAATTTTTAATTAACCCCATACCTCTATGACCTCCTCATTACGTACCTGTTCTCTTTCTCCTGCCCACTTTTTCCAAATATACGTAGTTGCTAATATTTTAATCTGTCTCTCCTTTTAATTCATTTACTTTCACTTCACTCTTACCCACTGATGACATTCCTCCTGTGCTACAACAACCTCATCATCTTATTGCAACTCTAAATACATATTGAAGAATTTGTATAAGAGCAAAACCCGAGAAAAATCTGCAATTGCTTTGCGACCCATTTTCAAATATAAAAAGTTAAATGGAGCAATAACTAAACCAATCTACCATACCCTTGGCCAGGATTGTCTGACAATGAATACTGACTCAGCAATCACCTGCGACCTTGTTCGTGGGGAGTGTCAGCGTCACTCCCACACCAAACAACCACGTCTTAAATAATAACTGTGGGACAACCTGAGGTGCATTTCCATGGAAGTCGTAAATGTCACCGAAATTCGTTATAGTCAGAGCCAAAAAACTTTACACACATATAGAAAGAGAGAGAGAAATAGATAGATATAGAAGAGAGAGAGAGAGAGAGAGAAGAGAGAGAGAGAGAGAGAGAGAGAGAGAGAGAGAGAGAGAGAGAGAGAGAGAAAAGAGAAGAATATAATAGAAGAAAAGGAAAGAAGAAAGAAACGAAAAGAAAAGATAAGATACATAGAAGTTTACTCAGAAGCCTAAATAGAGCATACCCGACAAATGGTGAGTTCATTATGAAAACAAACGAGGAGTGTCAACAAGGCTGAATAGCGTGTAGAGTCCGGCTGTAACTGTGTGCCGTCACTACGATGGGACACATAAATCTTGTGGTCATCTCTGGAGAAATATTTTACTGATCTTATTACTGATATGATTATGGACATTCTGATTCTGTCTAGAGTGGCTAGAGCCCCTAGACAAACGTGGTCGAAATGAAAATGTCTTGAATTTCTAGATAAGTGGATCATTTTTTCTATTTTATTTTTTTTATATTTGAGATTGTCCGAGAATATCCATTCTAGTTGTCATTAGGGATGTGCTGAAGAATTCTGCTTGTGGAATCCTTGAGTACATTTTATTTGATGACAAAGTCATCAAATAAAAATACTTTCAGAGATGGTATTAACTTCTAAGTGGGGTTTAAGCAGCTAGTCTAAACAGGCCATTTTAATAATCCAAGGCCACTAGGATGTATACAGAGAATCAGAGTGTTGTTAAGGCTGTGCAGTTCACAGGAACGTTTTCCCAAACTGTTCTCTGGAAAATAACGCTGACTCGCTGTGTTATTTTCTGACACCCCACAAGAATGTCTTCAAGGGAAACAGGTGATCTACCAAAGGCCTACTTAAGTATTAAACGGGAAGCACAGAGAGACCGCAGGGATGGGGAAAGGGGCTATTGTTGTCCTGTGATAGAGGAGAGGACTGTTTTCATGGGGATATGTGAAGGTGATTCTCAGGGAGTAAGTTGGGGATGGCGATTTCCTGTCTTGATGAACAGAAGACAGGATGTGTTTGTTGACAGTGATTTATTTTTCAGGATGTGGATAGGTAGTGGTGACAGCTGTCTTAGAGAGAAAAGGTGGTGCATCAGGGATTTGAGGTGCAGGTGTTTGCTGTCTACGGTTTGGATAGCGGGGTGACAATTGGTGTCTGAGGGAGTAGAAGATGGAGTGATGATTACTTTTTCGGTGAGTAGAGAAACTGTATTAATATTGGTAGAATTACCGACAACGTGTTAAGTAAAAGGACACAAATGCAACTAATGTGATATTTTATTGTGACAATTTTTCGCTCTCCAGGAGCTCTGTTAAGTTGTAACGGCTTGACAAAGCTCCTGGAGAGCGAAACGTTGCCGCAATAAAATGTCACATTAGTTGCATTTGTGTCCTTTTACTTAACAGTAGAGAAACTGACTGTAACAGTGATCTCAGGAAGAAGAGGATGATATGGTAATCGCTGACTCAGGAAGTGGGGGAGCTGGTGATGACCGTTGTCACAGGGAGTACAAGAGGTGAACATTGATGTATCAGGGGAGCAAGTGGTGACTGCTGTCTCAGGAGAAATAAGGAGGGAGTGGTTATTGTTGCCTCAGATATTAGACATGCGGATAATGACGACTTTCTCATTTATACATTATTGCTACATTTATGGGGGTAGAGAACACTAACTCAGAGGTCATACAACGCAAGGGGTAAATGGGAGGCGCCCCCCTCGTAGGTTCGCATGGAGATAATAACCAACAATCACTACAACACACACACACACACACACACACACACACACACACACATACCTGTCAGGAAGACAGCAGCGAGTCATGGTCCGTGGCGAGGTGTCAGAGTGGGCGCCGGTGACGAGTGGGGTTCCACAGGGGTCAGTCCTAGGACCGGTGCTGTTTCTGGTGTTTGTGAACGACATGACGGAAGGAATAGACTCCGAAGTGTCCCTGTTTGCAGATGATGTGAAGTTGATGAGAAGAATTCAATCGGAAGAGGACCAGGCAGAACTACAAAGGGATCTGGATAGGCTGCAAGCCTGGTCCAGCAATTGGCTCCTGGAGTTCAACCCAACCAAGTGCAAAGTCATGAAGATTGGGGAAGGGCAAAGAAGACCGCAGACGGAGTACAGTCTAGGGGCCAGAGACTACAAACTTCAATCAAGGAAAAAGATCTTGGGGTGAGTATAACACCAGGCACATCTCCTGAGGCGCACATCAACCAAATAACTGCTGCAGCATACGGGCGCCTAGCAAACCTAAGAACAGCATTCCGACATCTTAATAAGGAGTCATTCAGGACCCTGTACACTGTGTACGTTAAGCCTATACTGGAGTATGCAGCACCAGTTTGGAACCCACATTTATCCAAGCACGTAAAGAAACTAGAGAAAGTGCAAAGGTTTGCAACAAGACTAGTCCCGGAGCTAAGGGGTATGTCCTACGAGGAGAGGTTAAGGGAAATCGACCTGACGACACTGGAGGACAGGAGAGATAGGGGGGACATGATAACGACATATAAAATACTGAGAGGAATTGACAAGGTTGACAGAGACAGAATGTTCCAAAGATGGGACACAGCAACAAGGGGACTCAGTTGGAAGTTGAAGACTCAGATGAATCACAGGGATGTTAGGAAGTATTTCTTCAGTCACAGAGTAGTCGGGAAGTGGAATAGCTTGGGAAGCGATGTAGTGGAGGCAGGTTCCATACACAGCTTTAAGAAGAGGTATGATAAAGCTCATGGCGCAGGGAGAGTGACCCAGTAGCGGCCAGTGAAGAGGCGGGGCCAGGAGCTATGTCTCAACCTCTGCAACCACAACTAGGTGAGTACAACTAGGTGAGTACACACACACACACACACAAACACACACACACACACACACACACACACACACACGCACAGGAACAATGAATTTACTCCTGCAACCACAGTTAGGTATACCTGGAGTATACCTGGAGACTGTTTCGAGGGTCAACGCCCCCGCGGCTCGGTCTGAGCCTCGTGGTTGATCAGAGTCTGATCAACCAGGCTGTTACTGCTGTCCGCACGCAAACTGACGTACGAACCACAGCCCGGCTGGTCAGGTACTGACTTTAGGTCCATGTCCAGTCCTTCTTGAAGACAGCCAGGGGTCTATTGGTAATCCCCCTTATGTATGATGGAAGGCAGTTGAACAGTCTCGGTCCCCGGACACTTATTGTGTTGTCTCTCAGTGTACTCGTGGCGTCCCTGCTTTTCAATGTGGGAATGTTGCATCTCCTGCCGAGTCTTTTGCTTTCATAGGGAGTGATTTTCGTGTGCAAGTTTCGTAGTAATCCCTCTAGGTAGGATTTTCCAAATGTATATTATCATGTATCTCTCTCGGTTCAAGTCCCTGAAGAGACTTCAACCGGTCCCAGTAATTTAGGTGCCATATCGTACTTATGGGTGAGTACAAACACAAGAAACGGAGAACAGGTTCGGCGCGACAAAGGTTGCGTATCTAATTCTAGGAGGAACTAGGAGAGAGCAAATTACCGAGTGTATCGCTTGAGGTGTACTTCACCCAAACAATTTTGGCAATATAGCCGCATCTGATATAGCTTTCAGGAACCTCAGCATAGAGTCATTCTTTATATGCAATACACCATAAATTAGTCCCATCTTCAAGTATACAGCAACAGGCATGGAATTTATTCCCGTTCAAAGCTTAAGTGAGGACGTGTTGAGGTGTGATGAAGCAAGTCAAGTTCTACAGGTAAAATATGTTAGCTATAAGGTGAGACTAAAGTTGAGAAGGTAGACAAATGGTGACGTGACAGCGACGTACAAACTACTCAAAGGCACTGGAGGGTGGACAGGCACTGGAGGGTGGACAAGCACTGGAGGGTGAACAGGCACTGGAAGATGGACAGGCACTGGAGGGTGGACAGGCACTGGAGGGTGGACAGGCACTGGTGGGTGGACAGGCACTGGAGGGTGGACAGGCACTGGAGGGTAGACAGGCACTGAAGGGTGGACAGGCATTGGCAGATGGACAGGCACTGGAAGGTGGACAGGCACTGGAGGGTGGACAGGCACTGGAGGGTGGACAGGCACTGGAAGATGGACAGGCACTGGAGGGTGGACAGGCACTGGAGGGTGGACAGGCATTGGAGGGTGGACAGGCACTGGAGGGTGGACAGGCACTGGAGGGTGGACAGGCACTGGAAGATGGACAGGCACTGGAAGGTGGACAGGCACTGGAGGGTGGACACAGAAACATGTGAGCAAAAATCGAATGTGTCACAAGTATATTAGGAAATATTTCTTCAGCCTCAGAGTGGTCAAGAAGTAGAACAACCTTAACAGTGAAATGGTAAATGCCGAATACATACATTGCATAAGCATTGGAATGATAGGACGTATGAAGCCAGGAGAACATAGGGAAGTACATAATGGTGGGTGCACAAAAAAGTACACACTAAAATTTTATACAAGCACTTTCACCATATCAGAGTCACTAACACCAGTCAATGTTCCCCACGGATACGAACCGGGATTGATACGGCTAAGTGGACGTATTAATTGCTATTTGGGCTGGTTTTGCTGAAATCGATGAATTTTTTATTTCTTTGTAAATATGCAGCCATTTAGTCCTGTAAAGCGTGATGGTAGACATTTTGAATTCGAATATGCGTTGAAATCAGTTTGTCTTATTGTTGAGTTAGAAAATAGAGAGGGAGAGAGAAAGGGATGGAGGGAGAGGGAGGGAGTTAGGGGGGAGACAGAAAAACAGACTCCCATCTTCTGCAACTAAAAGTCGACACTCACTGAACCATGAACCACCATTGCAATACATATTAGTTTCAACGACCTCACAAATCATGTTCAGGAAGTTGCTCAGATATGAGCCTAAGACAAAAGTTTTTTTCCAATCCTGCAGATTGAGAAACAGCTGACCTCTGTCATTAGTCAGCATTCCCAGAAGCATCACTGTCAAGGATTCCTTCCGTGGATCAGAAATATGTCTCTTCCAATTCCCAACCAAGTCCATCATGGGAATCCATCTCAC
>WNWK01018551.1:32500-39687 GCA_009830355.1 Cherax destructor
ATTACTATATCAAGACTTTTAAATACAACTTTTATTTTAAAATTCTTAAGTAGAGAAGGTATATGAAGGTTTTCGTAGTAAATGAGAACTAACAGTTTCTTGGTTGAATATGTTTACCCATTATCGATCGTAAAATGAATTTCTGGCAATTCTATATGATATTTCAATTAAGTTTAAATAATATTTAATTATTTAATTACAGCATTTTTAAACTTGCTTATAAGATGGTCAATGTTAAAGAAACGTTCGAATTGATTTTGTCCTACATAGGTTCCAATTTGCTTTTGGAAGAAATTGGGAAAATCGATATACTGCTTTTCACGTAATAATTTCTGAGTACTCAACCCTTCAATGGTTATAACCTGATAATATTTAAATATACTATTTTAGGATATTCGTCTCATATAAGAAGAGAATACTTCGGAGCTCGTGTTTCATAATGGATTATATGAACTAGGTTTGGGCTATTATGACTTGTGAATGGCTCTTCTGATTTACTTCATATCTTCAAAACTGATATTTAACTACATTACAAACTTATTCCGTACTCTGCACTGTTTCAATCGTCTGCATCGATGTACTGGGTTAAGGGATCACTGATGAATTGAAACCAACTTTCTTTCATATTATTTTTTGGTGAGTGTCCGGGTATATGTAATTAAGATGAATACCAACCAAAATGCATTTAGTCACCCATATTGAAGTCTATATAAACAACAAGTAGGCGATATATTCTCCAATCATGTTGAGGCCTACCCTGCCAGTGTGTATCGTACTTCCCCATTCGAATACAGAAATTATATGCTCTTATTAAATTCCTGGTTTAAACAATAAAATAAGCTGCGAGATTAGCGCTATGACATTTAATTATTATTACAAAGCACAGAGTAATATCTTCTGCAAAATTAGATGAATTTAATTACTCTAGTATATATTAACTTTACTGTTGACTTTGATGTTGGATTTAATTACTCATGCAAACTAATTAATATTCAATGGAATTTCAGAGGGTGGTTGCATGCAATTCAGGTAGATTTACCCCTTCAAGGGAGGTTCAAGTGTGGCAGCTGAAGGGTGTATGACTACTGGCATTATATCAGTTCCCCCACCACATTTCTTAAATGAACGACTAATGTCCAGTTACTGTTTTGGGCTAATCAGTCGGTTCCACTAAGCCTAGCTTAGCAAAGTCTGGAAATGCGATTTTGGTGTTATTCACCAGGTTGAGTAAGAGGTTACAAAGCGAGCACCAGCACTTCCAGTCGCAGTGGAGGTAACCCTTCTTTTAGTTTGCGAAGTGACCTTTATCTTTTGAACCCTACTGCACTAATGTGGGGAATATGTAACATTCTACTATTGTGGGGTAGGTGGTACCCGAAAGGAAAAAAAATATTTACAATGACAGTTTACTGAATTACGGATTAACTTCAGGACGAATGAAAAGACACAGTACCGTGAGTGGAACAATACACAAATAACCCGTGGGTAGGAACCAAACTTACCTTTTCACTACCACTATACTACTACTACTACTACTCCATCTTGTTCTACCACTTCCGTCCCCACCCCCTCTCGTATATATTCTGGCTGTTTCCTTCGCGCTTCTCAGTGTGACCAATCATTGGTCCATGTGGACCGAAATGTTGCAATCAATTTCAATCTCTTACATGTGGGTTACTTGAGGTTACCAACCTCAAGAAACTAAAGAAAGTACGTATTCATATAAGTGTGGCAGAAAATATATTTATAACAAATTGAAAACGGTTACCGAAAAAAGTTTGCTCTTAAATATTAGAACCACAAAGACTGCTAAGGCTAGGAACTTAAATCTGATTTAACACAGTCCCAAGACATGTAACTTCCTTCAGCTGGAAGAATAGCCTCCCTGCTTAAACATGATTTATAGGGCAGAATGATACATAAATCATGTATTTTGAGGTCGGAAACTAGCACTTTTTATTAAGTCTGTAGGAATTCACAAATTAAATGAGCAATAAATGATAATTATTCGTTATTATCTAAATATTTTTAGGAAAATTAGAAGACCATTTAATGCCATTATCTAAAGCTTACCTGCTTTAATTATTGCAGTCAATGCTGACAGGGTGGTAATGGCTCGACACACTGGTCGATTGCAGTGAATACACTAGAATCTTGTTGTCGTGTCTGCTCTCCTAACACACACTGCACACCTCAGCGCCTGCATGACCCGCACATAGTGTAGCGATTTCTCTAACAGTGCAAATCGTAGTCCTTTGGATACGGTCAAATCGTGGAGTTAGACTCTCTACTGCACACTTCCTGCTCTGTTATATATATATATATATATATATATATATATATATATATATATATATATATATATATATATATATATATATATATATATATATATATATATATATCCTGCATAAATTGTCTTTGTACATTTCACTACCTTTGAAGCTTTCTGGTTTATCCAATGACTATTTCAAGAATTGATAGTAGCAGCATTGATTAAAAAACAAAACAGGCACAATACCGTGACTGGAAAAATACCCAAATAATCCGCCCGACGACGTTTCGTTCCGAGTTGGACCATTTACAAAGTCACACTAACACAAAAGAGTAAAGGAGCCAGTATATATAAGAGAGGGGAACAGGGACGGGACCAAGAGAGGAAGAAACGGTTATACTGTAAGACTAAAATGACATGTTGTTTTTTCATTTCTCTCGGATTTCCATGTTTTTTCCGATTTGAAGCATTCCTGAATGACCACATGCACAAAGATTAATGACACATATCCACCAAAACATACTTCCACCCCTTAAAAATTGAGATGCTCATCAACAGAGGTAATTACACTAATCAGGCCAATAAACAAACGCAGCTCCACAAAATTCGCAGGACCTTGGTGACTATTGTCATCCTCAAAAGGTCAAATAACAAGGCTAGAGACTATAACTCGGACGTACTAAAACAGAACTGCAACATTCCCAATCAATGGGCTCAACACATCTACCAAGCTCGCGGACGGGGAAAACTTTCCACTCATATCTCTAAAGTGACTTACTATATGTCCAACCTTTCCTCTCAGTATATTCGAGTTTTCCGATGAGGGGAAATACAGTGCACAACTAAACAGCATATGCCAGTTAGTTCTAAGGGCACCTTAGGGCTTCAAAGGAAACTTTACTTGGTAGGCTTCAGTTTTTATTGATGTATTGATTTTATATTTATCGCCGTGGAAGCATTCTTCACCTATTGGTAGTTTCGATCAGTGTTACCTTGAGTTTTCTTGTACCTTCGCTTCTTTGCTCGTAAAACATTGCTACAACTTAACTTGGATCCAAATGATCTTTTCCAGTCATTGCGGATTGCGGAAATAGTATTTTCCTGGAAACAACTCTTTTTTCCCACCATAGAATTAGAGGCTGAATTCAGCACACGATTGACAAACATTGCATCTGGGAACTTTGCTTTCACAGCTTCTGCAATCGGCTTGAAATTCGTCATTATTTTGTGTTGTCTTAGCTTCGGATTCTTTATGAAAGCGTCGATATAATCATTAGTCACCTACACTGGATTATCAACTTTTTTTTCGTTTCCTGAGAAGAATTCGGGCCTTTTAACATTATCAGCACTAGTGGGATAAACTGACTTGCAGTTATTCCACTATCCATCTATTTTTTTTTTGTTGAGCATCACTCTAGGATTGTTTGACATTAGTCACAAACTGATTTTCTATTCAGCTGAAGTGTCTTAAAATTTGTGGGAATTTCTTTAATGAAGTTTCTTTTGTGATCATCAATACTTGGTCCTGCTTCAAGCTTGTCCTCTTAACTTTGAAGACAGTGTTTCTTCTATATTGCCACGACGCACTTGGTTAATCTAATTTGTCGCAAGGTGGAAGTCAATGCCTCTGGATCTTGCTCCAAATTCGGTAAATTGGGAATGCAGAACTCGAGCTTCCTGTATATCTGCACCCTAGGTATGCTGTGCACCTTAGCTATGCTGCACCCTAGGTATGCTGTGCACCTTAGCTATGCTGCACCCTAGGTATGCTGTGCACCTTAGCTATGCACATCCCAATTTTCTGAAAAGCGTTTTTTTTATTAGTTTCCCCAAATGAATGTCTTTAATTAGCTGCCTATTTTTCCACTAAGCTTTTGTTTATACCTTAAGAACACCTCATTCGATCTCCTTTAAATTTTCAACGCTGGGTTATTGCAATCGTTATGTGCAGATGTCCATTGGATAGTGTTGTAACTCATTACATGATTTACGAAATGAATCAGATATTTTTCTAAAAATCTTTTTCTGAACAGTTTCTAAAAATCTTTTTCTGAACAGTTTCAAACAATCAACACTTGGTATTTTCTGCTTAGACGACGACCGAGTATTATCGGTGAACATTTCCCAATATTATTTCCCAATATTATTTTTTTCAGTATTAATCACGTTAAATACAATAGAGTATTCCTCTTCTGAATGGTTTTAACATTTAATAACCAACACAGGTTAATAACCAACACAGGTTACAGTTAGGATAACACTCGGTAGCTGTGCAAGCAACGATTAGACAATTTAATTATATAGTTAAAAAACTTGTAATTGCTGGATTCCAAGCATTAACTGGAGAATGACTTTTCTGATAGCCTTTAAACTTTTGGCTACGTAAATTTTATCATAAAAATTGTATTAAATAATTTGCTTTCAAAGCAACACCGGGAGAGAGAGTCATTAAACTCTTGTTTATCTAAATGAAATTTCTTTATTTCTATTTTGTTTCGGTTATATTGGTCCAAATTTTACAGTTTCATTCAATGATCAAATTTAACTTTTTTGAAAATAACAAACAAAAATCAGTTTTATTGATTCATCAAATTACTTTTTTTTAAACAACGAAGAAATATTGTTGCTAATAGGACTGAAGAAAAACTTTAAATGAAATATATCATAAAATATTTGCTTTAAAAGTTCAGTACTGGAATGCTGTAAATAAGGCAAAAATCATGCCACTACTCACATGTGTGGGTGCCTGATGGTCAATGATTTATAGCCGATCCCTGGATTTTGTTTCCGAATGATAACTTGAGAAAACCTCATCTGATCAGCTTCAAACTTTCAACACTAGAAGAAGCTTGGGAATATTATTAGAGTGTGCCTAATAATATTTCTATTTTAATTTAAACAAAATGAGTTTAATTATATCATATCTTAATGAATAAACAGACAGATGGACGAGGAGTGAACAGTGGTCTTGACTGCTAGCAACATATATATATATATATATATATATATATATGTGTGTACTCACCTAGTTGTGGTTGCAGGGGTCGAGTCATAGCTCCTGGCCCCGCCTCTTCACTGGCCGCTACTGGGTCACTCTCCCTGCGTCATGAGCCTTATCATACCTCTTCTTAAAACTATGAATGGATCCTGCCTCCACTACATCGCTTCCCAAACTATTCCACTTCCTGACCACTCTGTGACTGAAGAAATACTTCCTAACATCCCTGTGATTCATCTGAGTCTTCAACTTCCGGCTGTGTCCCATCTCTTGAACATTCTGTCTCTGTCCACCTTGTGAATTCTTATCAGTATTTTATATGTCGTTATCATGTCCCCCCTTTCTCTCCTGTCCTCCAATGTCGTCAGGTCGATTTCCCTTAACCTCTCCTCGTAGGACATACCCCTTAGCTCCGAGACTAGTCGTGTTGCAAACCTTTGCACTTTCTCTAGTTTCTTTATGTGCTTGGCTAGGTGTGGGTTCTAAACTGGTGCTGCGTACTCCAGTATGGGCCAAACGTACACAGTGTACAGGGTTCTGAACGATTCCTTATTAAGATGTCGAAATGCTGTTATTAGGTTTGCTAGGCGCCCGTATGCTGCAGCAGTTATTTGGTTGATGTGCGCCTCAGGAGATGTGCCTGGTGTTATACTCACCCCAAGATCATTTTTCTTGGGTGAGGTTTGTAGTCTCTGGCCCCCTAGACTGTACTCCGTCTGCGGTCTTCTTTGCCCGTCCCCAATCTTCATGACTTTGCACTTGGTGTGGTTGAACTCCAGGAGCCAATTCCTGGACCAGTCCTGCAGCCTGTCCAGATCCCTTTGTAGTTATGCCTGGTCCTCGTTCGATTGAATCCTTCTCATCAACTTTACATCATCTACAATCAGGGACACTTCGGAGGTTATTCCTTCCGTCATGTCATTCACAAATACCAGAAACAGCACCGGTCCTAGGACTGACCCCTGTGGAACCCCACTCGTCACAGACGCCCACTCTGATACCTTGCCACGAACCATGACTCGCTGATGTCTTCATGACAGGTATTCCCTGATCCACTGGAGTGCCTTCCCTGTTATCCCTGCCTGGTCCTCCAGTTTTTGCACTAATCTCTTGTGTGGAACCGTGTCAAACGCCTTCTTACAGTCCAAATAAGTGCAATCTACCCACCCGTCTCTCTCTTGTTTTACTGCTGTCACCCTGTCATAGAACTCCAGTAGGTTTGTGACACAGGATTTCCCGTCCGTGAAACCGTGTTGACTGCCGTTGATAATCTCATTCCTTTCTAGGTGTTCCACCACTCTTCTCCTGATAATCTTCTCCATGACTTTGCATACTATACATGTCAGAGACACTGGTCTGTAGTTAAGTGCTTCATGTCTGTCTCCTTTTTTAAAGATTGGGACTACATTTGCTGTCTTCCATTCCCCAGGTAGTCTCCCTGTTTCGATAGATGTGTTGAATATTGTTGAATATTGTGTGTGTGTGTGTGTGTACTCACCTAATTGTACTCACATAATTGTGGTTGCAGGGGTCGAGACTCAGCTCCTGGCCCCGCCTCTTCGCTGTCTGCTACTGGGTCTCTGCTCTCATTGCTCCATGAGCTTTATCATACCTTGTCTTAAAACTATGTATGGTTCCTGCCTCCACTATATCTTTCTCTAGACTATTTCCCCCTTCCCGACTCTCTGTGGCTGAAGGGAAAAGCTTCCTAACATCCCCCTTTTTTTCATCCAAGGGCTTCAGCTCCCGTTGTATCCCCCTTTTTTCTGTGTTCCCTCTCTGGGAAAAACCTGTCATTCTACCTTGTCAATTTTAAAAAAAAACAAAAAAGGGGGAATACCCTGACTGGAACAATACACTCCTCTCTTTTTTATGTGCGGGTTTTTTGTACCTTGTCAATTCTCCCAGTATTTT
>WNWK01018552.1:0-39687 GCA_009830355.1 Cherax destructor
TACATGACCTTCCAGTTTCATATAGAGGTGTTCCTTACACGGACTATTTTGCGGTCATTGCTACCCACCTTCGCACCCGTTGGCAACAACGCTGGTCTGACCTGCTGAATAACAAACTTCATTCTATTAAACCGGTTGTAGGTTTCTGGCCTTCTTCTTGTCACCAATGTCGAGGTTGGGAGACTACACTCTCCCGTCTTCGCATCGGCCACACTCGTCTTACTCACGGGTATCTCATGGAGAGGCTCCCTGCCCCTCTCTGTGAGCATTGTCAGGTTCCAGTGTCTGTTCGACATATCCTGTTGGACTGCCCACTCTATCAACGAGCACGCAGAATTTACCTCCAACGACGTCTTCGCTCTGCGGCCCTTTCTTTACCTTCCCTTCTTGCAGATGGCCCCTCCTTTAATCCTGACTCTCTCATTGACTTTTTGACAGAAACTGACTTACTACACAAACTCTGAAGATTATACCTCTAGCACCTCCCTCAGTCCCTTCTACCTCGATCTCTTGCTACCCTCCTCCCCTGCACTATCCACCGTCATCTTGCACTCCATACCCTACTAATCGTCCATCTCCCTCTTACAACCCACTCTCCCTGCATCCTACAATAACCTGCAGCGCTGTATAACCCCTGTGGTTTAGCGCTTCTATTTGATTATAATAATAATAATCGAAAAGCAAAATTTTTTGGATAGGTAGGTTCAATGTGTGCTGGAACAGTATACAGTTTAGCAGGTGGGTATTGATATGAGTGAATCTGTCAAGACAATAATTTTATTTAATTTCTCAAAGGGTTATGGCCAGGTGCTCCATCCACACAAGAGGTAGAGTATATCACAAGCCATTAAGACACCAATGATGAAGCAAACATGCAAGGCCACAAATATTATGTAAGAGCATTACTCTTTTTTTTCTTGCCATATATTATTACCAATAAGTGTTTAAGCACTCAACACCAGCATAATATAACCAAATTTGCATGTATGCTTCATTACCAATATCCTTGAGCATCTGAAAACTTCTGATTCTTACACTATATTTAAACTAACCAACTGCATAGATACGAGTGTCACTATCTTAGTTAACTCAGAATCTCTAGATTAATGCAAACTACTGTACATACAGAAAGGTGATTGATTGGCTGGTCTCTCTTGAAGCACACCTATGAAAGCAAAGGGTCATCACACAGCAAGGCCTAGCCCAGTTTTTCATAGTTAACAATCTATTATTATGAGTCAACTATGTTTCATTTCCTACTTAATGGCTTGAAATGTGCACACCTGCACCAGAATTCACTTTCTTAATGTAAAATATAATTAACCCTTAAACTGTCCACACGTAGATATACGTTTACGTGCGTAGCTGACCGAATATTTTGAGAAAAAAATAAATTGTTCTTTTTGTTTAAAATGAAGAGTGCCTTTTGTTTGTCATTCTCACATTTTGTAATACTGCACACACTGAGTGCACATACCCATTCTCTAATCTCTAGGCAACTCAGGCTTATCGTGGCAAGGTTAAAAGCATTTGAAAAAAAAAACGTAGATCTACGTTTGGAGCAGTACGCACGTAAACGTATATCTACGTGTGGACAGTTTAAGGGTTAAAGTACATAATTTATTTTTTTGTTACATGCTCTTAATTATGTCTACACTTTTATACAGTACTTTATTTCCCCATACCGTTCAAAAAAGATGCCTTAATGCCAGTGAAAAGGAGTTAACCACTCCTTAATTAGATCAAATTTGATTGCCACCCATTCCCCACATGCTTCCCCTACGAATGTAGGAATAAGGTCTATGTATATTATCAAACATGTACAGTGGACCCCCGAGTTACGAGCATAATTCATTCCAGAAGGCTGCTCAAGTGCCATTACCGAATGAATTTTCTCCCTTACAATATTACACTTACATAATTGTATGATTTCCAAGGTGCTTGTAACTTGGGGGTCCACTGTACTTACTTAACTAATCATAACTTTTTGAACATAAGATATTACACAATTAGCAGAGATCAGAATATTTAACCCTTTCATGGTCCAAAGGTTCAAACCGTAGTTCTACGCCATGAGTTCAGCTCACTCAGATAAGCTTTGAGCGGTAAATTTGGGCCTAGATATGAGAGAATACATCTTTGTGGTAAGTGTGCACCACATAAAACAAATCCTGCAGCACACAGTGCATAATGAGAGAAAAAAAACTGAGACCATAATTTTCGATTAAAACAGCGACTTTGCAGTGTTTTTTCGTATACTTTTTATAGTTGTATTTGCTATTTCTTTGTCTCATTTGATAGAATGGAAGATATATTACAGAAATAGAGATGATTTTGATTGGTTTTAGTACAGAAAATGGCTTGAAACTGAGCTCAAAGTAACAGAAATGTTAAATTTTTGCCAATGTTCAAGAGTAAACAAATGGCCTCGCACATCTAATACGCACCAGCTGGTGGGTCTAATATATGTTCACAAATGTGGTTATATTATTCGTACAATTATTACAATATTTCATAACTGTAAATCTTCCATTTTTTGGTTTGAATAAAAATTCACTATGTGAATAAAAAATCAAAATGGAATTCATTTATAAAGACTGAAAACGTAACTAATGAACAAAGGAAATGTTAGTTTAGTGCCAGGAATGCCTGCATTGTTTATTCTGCCCCCTATTTTGAAATTGGGATAATTTGAACTTTGAGTTAAATTGGCTAAATTACCAATTTCCAATCACTTTATTTTATAGTTGAAACAGCTGACTGGGCGATTTCTTGTGCTCAATCGATAGAATAGAAGTAATACTAGTGAAATAGCTAAAAATTTGGTCGACTGGAATAATGTAATTGGCCTAAAATGGGAGTCAAAGTCAGCAAAATAGCCGATCCGTAAATTTCGCTGACGCATCAAAATTCGCGAAAGCATAATTTCGTCAATTTTCCATCAAATTTTGTACTTTTTGTTTTATTACCTTCAGAAAAAATTCTCTACCATTTCATAAGAAAAAATAAGAATTTTTTTCTTTGAAAATTCTTGGACACTGGTGCACCCTCTGAAATTTGGCCTCTGGACACTGAAAGGGTTAAAGAGTTTTCTTCTCTTAATCGGTTTCACTCCATTTATCTAAAACTATGATACAATATAGTTTGTTCATCTTACCATACCTGTTTAATGCCAATGTTCTGGATAGTTTGTTACATACTCGATATATTTTTTACAACCCAATAAATTTAATTTTCTGTCCAACTGTTGCCAGTGGTCACAGACCGGGCCGCGAGGGCGTTGACCACTAGAACTCTCTCCAGGTAATAACCTCACTGAACTCAATGCATAATTGCATTGTGTCAAGTACATAACTGTTGAACTTAACCCTTTCAGTGTCGTGACCCCTGCTTACAAAACTTGCTCATAGGGTCGAATTTAAAAAAAAAAAAAAAAATCTTTTTCTGAAGGTAATGAAACCAAAAGTACGAAATTTGATGGAAAACTTATGGAATTACTATGCTCTTGCAGAGTTAGTGGTCTCGGCAATATGCATCGGCAATTCTGCCTGAGTTGAGTCCTATTTTCGGCTAATTCCATTGTTCCAGTCAACCAAATTCGTAGCTATTTCGCTAGTATTTCTTCTATTCTATTGAATGAGTACAAGAAACTACCCATTTACCTATTTCAACTATGCTAATAAAATGATTGGTAATTTGGCCAATTTCACACAAAATTCAACAATTGCCAATTTGAAAATAGGGTCCAGAATAAACAATGTAGACATTCCTGGCACTAAATAAACATTTCCTCTGCTCGTTAGTCACATCTCCAGGCCCCTCTTATACGTATTACTCTTGCTTTTCATTTTGAATTTTTCACACAAAAAATAGAAATTACTTTTATGCAGACTACTGCATTATTGTAATAATTGTATAAATAATGTCACTGCATTCCTAAATGCATATTAGACTGGCCAGTTGGACGCATATTGGACAAGTGACATCATTTGTGTATCTGGAATATCGGCAAAAATTGGACAAGCTAGTTTCAGTCCTGAAACTAATCAAAATTATCTCTATTTCTGTAATATATCTTCCATTCTATCAAATGAGACCAAGAAACCAAGAATACAGCCATAGAAACCATATGAAAATACACCGCAAAGTTGCTGTTTTAAACCAAAAACACGGTCACAGTTTTTTTTTTTGTGCACTGCGTGCTGAAGGATTTTTTATATGGTACACACTTACCACATAGACCCATTTTCTCATATCTAGGCCCAAATTTACCGCTCACAGCTTATCTGAGTGAGCCGAGCTCATGACGTCATACTATGGGACCAACACTGGCTTCAAAACTGTGATGCAACAGGACTGACACTGAAAGGGTAATTACGTGCTACAGAAGCTGTCTTGATACTTTAATTAGGTACGAGATTCACTTAATATGCATTCTCTGTTTAGCTAGCAATAACCAGTAAAAATGTTTTCCTTTCATACGCTTATAAGAAATTTTATTTTTATTTTATTAACACATCGGCCGATTCCCACCAAGGCAGGGTTTTGCCCGAAAAAGAAAAACTTTCATCATCATTCACTCTATCACTGTCTTGCCAGAAGGGTGCTTTACACTACAGTTATAAAACTGCAACATTTACACCCCTCCTTCAGAGTGCCGGCACTGTACTTCCCATCTCCAGAACTCAAGTCCGGCCTGCCGGTTTCCCTGAATCCCTTCATAAATGTTACTTTGCTCACACTCCAACAGCACGTCAAGTATTAAAAACCATATGCCTCCATTCACTCCTATCAAATACGCTCACACATGCTTGCTGGAAATCCAAGCCCCTCGCACACAAAACTTCCTTTACCCCCTCCCTCCAACCTTTCCTAGGCCGACCCCTACCCCGCCTTCCCTCCACTACAGATCCATACACTCGAAGTCACTCTGTCTCGTTCCATTCTCTCTACATGTCCAAACCACCTCAACAACCCCTCCTCAGCTCTCTGGACAATCGTTTTGGTAATCCCGCACCTCCTCCTAATTTCCAAACTCCGAATTCTCTGCATTATATTCACACCACACATTGACCTCAGACATGACATCTCCACTGCCTCCAGCCTTCTCCTCGTTGCAACATTCATCACCCATGCTTCACACCCATATAAGAGCGTTGGTATAACTATACTCTCATACATTCCCTCTTTACTTCCATGGACAAGGTTCTTTGTCTCCACAGACTCCGAAGTGCTCCACTCACCCTTTTCCCCTCATCAATTCTATGATTCACCTCATCCTTCATAGACCCATCCGCCGACATGTCCACTCCCAAATATCTGAATACATTCACCTCCTCCATACTCTCTCCCTCCAATCTGATATCCAATCTTTCGTCACCTATTCTTTTTGTTATCCTCATCACCTTACTCTTTCCTATATTCACTTTCAATTTTCTTCTTTTACACACCCTACCAAATTCATCCACCAACCTCTGCAGCTTCTCTTCAGAATCTCCCAAAAGCACAGTGTCATCAGCAAAAAACAACTGTGACAACTCCCACTTTGTATTTGCTTCTTTATCTTTTAGCCCAACACCTCTTGCCAAGACCCTCGCATTCACTTCTCTTACAACCCCATCTATAAATATATTGAACAACCACGGTGACATCACACATCCTTGTCTAAGGCCCACTTTTACTGGGAAATAGTCCCCTTCCCTCCTACACACTCTAACCTGAGCCTCACTATCCTCATAAAAACTCTTCACTGCCTTCAGTAACCTTCCTCCTATTCCATACACCTGCAACATCTGCCACATTGCCCCCCTATCCACCCTATCATACGCCTTTTCCAAATCCATAAATGCCACAAAAACATCTTTACCCTTATCCAAATACTGTTCACCTATATGTTTCACTGTAAACACTTGGTCTACACACCCCTACCTTTCCTAAAGCCCCTTGTTCATCTGCTATCCTGCTTTCTGTTTTACTCTTAATTCTTTCAATAATAACTCCACCATACACTTTACCAGGTACACTCAACAGACTTATTCCCCTATAATTTTTGCACTCTCTTTTGTCCCCTTTGCCTTTATACAAAGGAACAATACACGCTCTCTGCCAATCCCTAGGTACCTTACCCTCTTCCATACATTTATTAAATAATAGCACCAACCACTCCAAAATTATATCCCCACCTGCTTTTAACATTTCTATCTTTATCCCATCAATCCCAGCTGCCTTACCCCTTTCATTCTACCCACTGCCTCACGAACTTCCCTACACCCACAACTGGCTCTTCCACACTCCTACAAGATGTTATTCCTCCTTGCCCTACACACGAAATCACAGCTTCCCTGTCTTCATCAACATTTAACAAATCCTCAAAATATTCTCTCCATCTTCCCGATACCTCTAACTCTCCATTTAATAACTCTCCTCTCCTATTTTTAACTGTCAAATCCATTTGTTCTCTAGGCTTCCTCAACTTATTAATCTCATTCCAAAACTTTTTCTTATTTTCAACAAAATTTGCTGATAACATCTCACCCACTCTCTCATCTGCTCTCTTTTTACATTGCTTCACCACTCTTTTAACCTCTCTTTTTCTCTCCATATACTCTTCCCTCCTTGCATCACTTCTACTTTGTAAAAACCTCTCATATGCTAACTTTTCTCCCTTACTACTCTCTTTACATCATCATTCCACCAATCGCTCCTCTTCCCTCCCGCACCCACTCGCCTGTAACCACAAACTTCTGCTGAACACTCTAACACTACATTTTTAAATCTACCCCATACATTTTCGACCCCATTGCCTACACTCTCACTAGCCCATCTATCCTCCAATAGTTGTTTATATCTTACCCTAACTGCCTCCTCTTTTAGTTTATAAACCTTCACCTCTCTTTTACTTACTGATTCTATTTTCCTTGTATCCCATCTACCTTTTACTCCCACTGTAGCTATAACTAAAAGTGATCTGATATATCTGTAGCCCCTCTATAAACATGTACATCCTGAAGTCTACTCAACAGTCTTTTATCTATCAATACATAGTCCAACAAACTACTGTCATTACGCCCTACATCATATCTTGTATACTTATTTATCCTCTTTTTCTTAAAATATGTATTACCTATAACTAAACCCCTTTCTATACAAAGTTCAATCAAAGGGCTCCCATTATCATTTACACCTGGCACCCCAAACTTACCTACTACACCCTCTCTGCATGTTTCTCCCACTTTAGCATTTAGGTCCCCTACCACAATTACTCTCTCATTTGGTTCAAAAGTTCCTATACATTCGCTTAACATCTCCCAAAATCTCTCTCTCTCCTCTACACTCCTCTCTTCTCCAGGTGCATACACGCTTATTATGACCCACTTTTCGCATCCGACCCTTATTTTAATCCACATAATCCTTGAATTTACACATTTATATTCCCTCTTTTCCTTCCATAACTGATCCTTCAACATTATTGCTACCCCTTCCTTAGCTCTAACTCTCTCAGATACTCCTGACTTAATCCCATTTATTTCTCCCCACTGAAACTCGCCTACCCCCTTCAGCTTTGTTTCGCTTAGGGCCAGGACATCCAACTTCTTTTCATTCATAACATCGGCAATCATCTCTTTCTTATCATCCGCACTACATCCACGCACATTCAGACAACCCAATTTTATAAAGTTTTTCTTCTTCTCGTTTTTAGTAGATTTGTACAGGAGAAGGGGTTACTAGCCCATTGCTCCCGGCATAAGAAATATACTTTAATAAAAACAAATCAGGCCTTAAAATCAGCAGAACTATTCAGTATCCTTATACGTAGATATTACTAAAGGCTACAACATCTTTTTTAGTTCTGTCTTATTTCCATAAATCTAAGCCCGAATTTAGAAAATATATGAACAGTAGAGTGCTGCTCAATTCTCTGGGAGGGGACTATCTAAACATTTGCTCAAAGGGCTAAAGAAAAAAAAAATGTATAAAAGTCTGCTTGGTGCAGGACAGTGGCTAGAATTGCTGCTGCAAACAGCTATATATATATTTCCTTTAGGAGCTGTATAACCCTTGTGGTTTAGCACTTTTTGATTATAATAATAATAATAATAATAATTTCCCTTTAGGGAGGCAAGCCACATACATGCCAGTGAGGGGCTCTTGATTTAAAGAATTGGACTTGTCCTCCCTTTACATTATTATTATTATAATCAAATAGAAGCGCTAAACCACAGGGGTTATACAGCGCTGCAGGTTGCTTCCCTTTACAGTAGAGCCCACTTATACAGCAGGTTAGGTTCCAGGCTACCGCCGGGAAGCGGACATCGCTGGAAAGCAGAACACCATTTTTTCCACTTATAAATACATACAAGTGCCAGACAACAAGTTTACACTAATATATATTAAGCTAACAGAACTAGGCATTAAAAAACAATAAAAAGTAAAATACATACACAGTACATTCATTACTTACCTTAAAATATTTGCAGTCTTAATGTAGGGCGAGAGGTGAGCAGTACTTATTTGTAGGAAGTCAGGTGTAGGAAGTCAGGTGTAGGTAGCCCTGGTTCTCCCTCCCAAACTTAATACAGTACGTATACGATATTTAACCCTTTCAGGGTCCAAGGGGGGTCTCCGAAACTCGTTCTCAGGGTCCAAGAATTCAAAAAAAAAAAAAAATTCTTATGAAATGATAATCTTTTTCTGATCATAACGCCACAAAAATTATGAAATTTGATCGAAAACTAACGGAATTATGCTTTCGTGAAGTTGGCGGTAGCCATGACACTTACGCATCGGCGATTTCGCCCACATTGAGCCCTATTTTCGGCAAATTACAATGTTTCAGTCAACTAAAATTATAGCTATTTCGCTAGAACTACATTTCTTCTATCGATTGAGTACAAGAAACTGCCTATTTACCAATTACAACTACCCAAAGTAGTGGTCAGAAAACGGCAATTTGGCCAATTTCACAAATTTCAAACGATGCCAATTTCAAAATAGGGTCCAGAATAAACAAGGCAGACATTCCTGGCACTAAAATAACGTCTTCTCTGTTCATTAGTCACGTTTCCATGCCCCTCTTACATTACTTTTGCTTTTATTCTAGGCGAAGCTTCAGCCTCCTATTTTCCTCCTGAAGAAGTAGAACCGTGCAAGTGCAGGTAATATAGATATTATTGCTATAACAGAGACCTGGTTCAACCTGAAAGATAGAGAAATGCCTTCCGAGTGCAACATTCAGGGTTACAAACTATTCCACACTGATAGGGTCAACAGGAAGGGTGGTGGAGTGGCGATGTATGTCAGAGATAATTTAAATTGTTGTGTTAGACATGATATAAGATTAGAAACAGCGGACACAGAATCTGTTTGGCTACAGTTTCTCGAGGGTCGTGAAAAATTAATTTTGGGTGTGATTTACAGGCCCCCAAGTCTGGATAGGGAGTGCAGTAAGCTGCTATGGGACGAAATTCATAAGGCGTCTAGATATGAAAATGTTGTGTTAAGGGGAGATTTTAACTTTAGACAAATTGATTGGAACAATGAGACAGGTAATCTCGAGTCTAGTGACTTTCTTGATACGGTTCAGGATTTTTTTTTAAAACAGTTTGTGACAGAACCAACTAGAGGTAGCAACTTGCTTGATTTGGTTCTTGCCAACAAAGAATCACTAATTAATAATCTTGAGGTTAATGAAGAGCTTGGGGAAAGCGATCACAAATCACTTAGCTTTAATATATCATGGAATTACCCAGGTAACTGCAATCAAGTCTCTGTTCCAGACTTTCGTGTTGCCGACTTCATGGGGCTGAGAAATTACCTAGGTGGGCTAATTGGGATGACCTGACTATGGGTCAGGTAGGTGGTTTTGGTTGCCAATATGACGTTTTTCAGAGCGTAGTTCTAGCTGCCCAGACAACCTTTGTTCCAAGTAGGGAAATTAGATCTAACAAAATGATCCTAAATGGATGAACAATAGATTAAAACATCTCATTGGTCAAAAGAGAGGCATATATAGGCGTATCAAAAGAGGGGATGGACAGATAAGAAATCAATATTTTCAATTAAAGAGAGAAATAAAAAAGGAATAAGAAAAGCAAAAAGGGATTATGAGGCTAAGGTCGCAAGGGATTCGAAGACTAACCCAAAAGGGTTCTTTCAGGTATACAGAAGTAAGATTAGGGACAAGATAGGCCCACTTAAGAGTAACTCAGGACAAATCACGGACAGTGATAAGGATATGTGTGAAATTTTCAATACTTACTTTCTCTCAGTTTTTACTCAGGAAGATACTAGCGGAATTCCAGAGATAATAAATTATGTAGAACTGGAAGATAATAGACTATGCTCGATTGGGGTAACTAGTGACATGGTCCTCAGACAAATAGAGAAATTAAAACCTAACAAATCCCCAGGCCCTGATGAACTGTTTGCAAGAGTTTTAAAGGAATGTAAAGAGGAACTTAGCAAACCTTTGGCAAATCTTTTCAATATATCACTACAAACTGGCATAGTGCCAGACAAGTGGAAAAGGGCAAATGTAATACCTATTTACAAGGCAGGTGACAGGTCCTTAGCTTCGAACTATAGACCAATAAGCCTTACCTCCATAGTTGGTAAATTTATGGAATCAATAATTGCCGAGGCAATTCGTAGCCATCTTGAAAAGCATAAATTGATTAATGAATCTCAACACGGTTTTACTAAGGGGCGTTCCTGTCTTACGAATTTACTAACTTTTTTCACTAAGGTGTTTGAGGAGGTAGATCATGGTATTGAATATGATATTGTGTATATGGACTTCAGTAAGGCTTTCGATAAAGTTCCACATCAGAGGCTACTGAGGAAACTTAAGGCACACGGAATAGCAGGAGAAATTTTTTCCTGGGTAGAGGCATGGTTGACAAATAGGCGGCAGAGAGTTTGCATAAATGGAGAGAAATCAGAATGGGGCGCGTCTCAAGCGGTGTTCCACAGGGGTCAGTTTTGGGCCCCTGTTGTTTACAATTTACATAAACGACATAGATGAGGGAATAAATAGTAACATAAGTAAATTTGCTGATGACACCAAAATAGGTCGTCCAATTCATTCAAATGAGGACATTAGAGCACTCCAGGATGATTTGAATAGACTGATGCAGTGGTCGGAGAAGTGGCAGATGCAGTTTAATGTAAACAAATGCAAAGTTCTAAATGTTGGGCAGGACAATAACCATGCCACATATAAGCTGAATAATGTAGATCTTATTACTTGTGATTGCGAGAAGGATTTAGGAGTTCTGGTTAGTAGTAATCTGAAGGCAAGACAACAGTGCATAAGTGTTCGCAATAAAGCTAACAGAATCCTTGGCTTCATATCAAGAAGTATAAATAATAGAAGTCCTCAGGTTGTTCTACAACTCTATATATCTTTGGTTAGGCCTCATTTAGATTATGCTGCACAGTTCTGGTCACCGTATTACAGAATGGATATAAATGCACTGGAAAACGTACAAAGGAGGATGACAAAGTTGATCCCATGTATCAGAAATCTTCCCTATGAGGATAGACTGAGGGCCCTGAATCTGCACTCTCTAGAAAGGCGTAGAATTAGGGGGGATATGATTGAGGTGTATAAATGGAAAACAGGAATAAATAAAGGGGATGTAAATAGCGTGCTGAAAATATCCAGCCAAGACAGGACTCGCAGCAATGGTTTCAAGTTGGAAAAGTTCAGATTCAGGAAGGATATAGGAAAGCACTGGTTTGGTAATAGAGTTGTGGATGAGTGGAACAAACTCCCGAGTACCGTCATAGATGCTAAGACTGTGTAGTTTTAAAAATAGGTTAGATAAATACATGGGTGGGTGTGGATGGGTGTGAATTTGGACCTGACTAGCTTGTATTACCAGGTCAGTAGCTGTACTAATTCCTTAAGTGGAAGTGACCTGACCAGGTGGTCGGCTGACCAGGTGGTCAACTAGACAATTATATGAGTGGGTGCGGTTGGGTGTGAGTTGGTCCTGACTAGCCTGTGCTAGGTCAGATGCAGTGTTCCCTCCTTAAGTGAATGTAACCTGACCTGGCTGGGTCGGGGCTTAAGCCGTTGGAGATTTGGACCTGCCTCGCATGGGCCAGTAGGCCTGCTGCAGTGTTCCTTCTTTCTTATGTTCTTATGTATACAACTACATCATTGTAAAAATAGTATAAATAACATTAGAGCACTTGTGCATGAATATTAGACTCGCCAGTTGATGTGTATTGGATGCATGGTGTGATTTGTTTACTTTTGAACATCATCAAAAATCGAACATTTTCACTACTTTGAGTTCAATTTCAAAGTACTTGTCGTTGTCAAACCAATCAAAATCATCTCCATTTCTGTAATATATCTTCCAATCTATCAAATGAGACCAAGAAAACGAGAATACATCAATAAATACCATACGAAAATAGACTGCAAAGTCGCTGTTTTAAACCAAAAACACCGTCAGTTTTTTTTTCCTCTCCTCATTATGCACTATGTGGTGCAGGAATTTTTTTATACTGCGCACACTGACCACACAGACCCATTCTATCACATCTAGGCCTAACAGCCTGTTTCTGCTTGATTTGAGGGCGCTAGAATTTAGGCGTACTAGTACGTCAATAACCCCAGGGCGTAAGCCGTACTAGTACGTCAATAACCCCAGGGCGTAAGCCGTACTAGTACGTCAATAACCCTGAAAGGGTTAAAGCAGCCCAGAGAGAGAAAATACACATGCAGTACACTCATTATTTACCTTAAATATGTGTATTATTATTATAATAAAAGAAAGCGCTAAACCGACATGGGTCATACAGCTCTGTAAAATATGTGTAGTCTTAATGTAGGATGAGAGGTGAGTAGTATTTATTTGTAGGAAGTCAGGTGTCCACCTGGCTACACCTACCTACATAGCTATACGATATTTAATGTGGCCCAGAGCCATATTATTACCATCGACATACCTTGTTCACCGAGTTTAATAGTTTCTAACAACTACCTTTAGATGCTATCATAAACGAAGGGAGAAGTAATGAGAAGAATTAATGCCGAGAATTGTAAACAAAGTGGAATGTGTTAAGGGGAGTGACTGGGCCCAACGCAGATTCATACACATTTTCTCTGGTGCTGGACAAGAGAAAACAATGTTTTCCCTCTGCCCGGCTACCACATCTCATATTTGTGAAATTTATTGTACAGTGGACCCCCGAGTATCGTAATTAATCCGTTCCAGGAGCTATTACTTAACACGAAGTTTACGAAATTCGAACCCTTATTTCCCATAAGAAATAATGTAAATACAATTAATCCGTTCCACAAAAAATATTCACATACAAAATAATTAAAACAATATAATATATATATATATATATATATATATATATATATATATACATTTACACTTACCTTTATTGAAGAGTTGCAGGCATCTGGAAGATAGGGTAATGAGTAATGAAGGTCCTCTTGGGCATTTTCTTCCAAAACAGGCCTGTTTCATCACAAATAAACACTTGTTGGGGAGAATTCTTCAGCCTCTACGAAGGGGAATCCCCACTCCCTGCATGCCTGCTACACTCCCTGCATGAATGCTACACTTACTGCATGCCTGCTTAACTCCCTGCATGCCTGCTAAACTCCCTGCATGCCTGCTAAACTCCCTGCATGCCTGCTAAACTCCCTGCATGCCTGCTAAACTCCCTGCATGCCTGCTAAACTCCTGCATGCCATGCTGCGCAAACTCCCTGCATGCCTGCTACACTCCCTGCATGCCTGCTACACTCCCTGCATGCCTGCTAAACTCCCCGCATGCCTGCTAAACTCCCTGCATGCCTGCTAAACTCCCTGCATGCCTGCTAAACTCCCTGCATGCCTGCTACACTCCCTGCATGCCTGCTACACTCCCTGCATGCCTGCTACACTCCCTGGATGAATGCTACACTCCCTGGATGAATGCTACACTCCCTGGATGAATGCTACACTCCCTGGATGAATGCTACACTCCCTGGATGAATGCTACACTCCCTGGATGAATGCTACACTCCCTGGATGAATGCTACACTCCCTGGATGAATGCTACACTCCCTGGATGAATGCTACACTCCCTGGATGAATGCTACACTCCCTGGATGAATGCTACACTCCCTGCATGAATGCTACACTCCCTGCATGAATGCTACACTCCCTGCATGAATGCTACCTCCCATGAAGCTCACTGCATGAATGCTACACTCCCTGCATGAACTACACTCCTGCATGAACTGCTACACTCCCTGCATGAAGCTACACTCCCTGCATGAACTGCTACACTCCCTGCATGAATGCTACACTCCCTGCATGAATGCTACACTCCCTGCATGAACGCTACACTCCCTGCATGAATGCTACACTCCCTGCATGATGCCACTCCTGCATGCGCTACACTCCTGCATGACTGTACACTCCTGCATGACTGCTACACTCCCTGCTGTGCTACACTCCCTGCATGACTGCTACACTCCTGCATGCATGCTACACTCCCTGCATGCACTGCTACACTCCCTGCATGCCTGCTACACTCCTGCATGACCTACTGCATTACACTCCCTGCATGCCTGCTACACTCCCTGCATGCTACACTCCCTGCATGAGCTACACTCCTGCATGCCTGCTACACTCCTGCATGCCTGCTACACTCCCTGCATGCCTGCTACACTCCCTGCATGCATAGCTCACTCCTGCATGCTACACTCCTGCATGCACTGCTACACTCCTGCATGCCTGCTACACTCCCTGCATGCCATGCTACACTCCCTGCATAGCTGCTACACTCCCTGCATGCCTGCTACACTCCTGCATGCCTGCTACACTCCCTGCATGCCTGCTACACTCCCTGCATGCCTGCTACACTCCCTGCATGCCTGCTACACTCCCTGCATGCCTGCTACACTCCTGCATGCCTGCTACACTCCCTGCATGCCTGCTACACTCCCTGCATGCTGCTACACTCCCTGCATGCCTGCTACACTCCCTGCATGCCTGCTACACTCCCTGCATGCCTGCTACATCCCTGCATATCCTGCTACACTCCCTGCATGCTGCTAATCATGCTACACTCCCTGCATGCTCTACACTCCCTGCATGCCTGCTCACTATCCTCTCTCCCTGCATGCCTGCTACACTCCCTGCATGCCTGCTACACTCCCTGCATAATGCCTGCTACACTCCCTGCATGCCTGCTACACTCCCTGCATGCCTGCTACACTCCTCTGCATGCCTGTCACTCCCTGCATGCCTGCTACACTCCTGCACTGCCTGCACTCACTCCTGCATGCCTGCTACACTCCTGCATGCCTGCTACACTCCCTGCATGCCTGCTACACTCCTGCATGCTCTGCTGACCTCCCTGCATGCCTGCCATCTCATGCCTGCTACACTCCTGCATGCCTGCTAACTCCCTGCATGCCTGCTAAACTCCTGCATGCCTGCTAAACTCCTGCATGCCTGCTAAACTCCCTGCATGCCTGCTAAACTCTGCGCTCAGCCTGCATCTAAACTCCCTGCATGCCTGCTAAACTCCTGCTGAACTCTGCATGCCTGCTAAACTCCTGCATGCTGCTAAACCCCCTGCATGCCTGCTAAACTCCCTGCATGCCTGCTAAACTCCTGCATGCCTGCAAACTCCCTGCATGCCTGCTAACTCCCTGCATGCCTGCTAAACTCCTGCATGCCTGCTAAACTCCCTGCATGCCTGCTAAACTCCCTGCATGCCTGCTAAACTCCCTGCATGCCTGCTAAACTCCCTGCATGCCTGCTAAACTCCCTGCATGCCTGCTAAACTCCCTGCATGCCTGCTAAACTCCTGCATGCCTGCTAAACTCCCTGCATGCCTGCTAAACTCCCTGCATGCCTGCTAAACTCCCTGCATGCCTGCTAAACTCCCTGCATGCCTGCTAAACTCCCTGCATGAATGCTACACTCCCTGCATGAATGCTACACTCCCTGCATGAATGCTACACTCCCTGCATGAATGCTACACTCCCTGCATGAATGCTACACTCCCTGCATGAATGCTACACTCCCTGCATGAATGCTACCACAGGGGTGCCACTAGGAAGCTTCTTTGGACCCATGGTGACTTATTTCACAGTGACAATCACTAAACCACCAAAAAAGACACCAAATGTATTGTGAATGTTTGAAAGAGCACGCTGGGTAATGTTCTCTCAATGGTAAACAATGCTTCACTGGCGGGCGTCCTGCGCAGGCGCGGAGCAGGCGGACAGGTCTAATACGTTACGAAACACGAGCCAGTTTACGATTTTCGAAATAGAAAAAAGCTTACGAAACACGATTTTTACGAAATAAGAACCTTACGAAACTCGGGGGTGTATGTATCATGTTTATATGCTATGTAACATGTTTCTTATATAATTTTGAAGGAAATATCATAGATGAATTAATGGAAATGTCTATATTAACATAATATACAACATTTAATGTGCCCAAGAGACTGTTATTATTAATATGGTGTCTTCAAGAGTAGAGACTCTTAGTGATTTTAATGTGCACCTGCATGCCAGCACAGTGTGTAAGTATATTTAGGTACAAGTACACATAAGTATAATTATCAGAGTGCATATGAAATATGCAAAAACTTTAAAACAGAGAATGTAAACAAATCGGGTGGGGGCATGCCATATAAGAAAGACAGGGGGAGCCTTATAATGAGTTTTGTCATAATTTGAAATGTCCGTATTAGCGGAACGCCATAAAGTGGGGCCCAACTGTATTTGGACTGAACCTGATTGCCTCTCATTTTCCAAGGGACTGTATGAACCCTATAGGTTTAGCACTCTCCCCTCCCCTCATGAATGTGTAATACTGTATAAATATTAATAAAAATAATCTGAAATACAGTGGACCCTCGGTTAACGAATACCCCGGAAATTGTGCAATTATGTAAGTATAATTTTGTAAGTTCTTGTGGAAGTGTATTTTTGGGGGTCTGAAATAGACTAACCTACGTGAAATTTTTCCTTAAGGGAGTAAATTCGTTCGGTAATGGCACTTGAGCAGACTTCAGGAGTGAAGTTTTTACGAAACTCGGGGGTCCACTGTACAGTGGACCCCCGGTTTACGTACTGCTCCAAACTCGAACAATTATGTAAGTGTATTTTTGTAAGTGCTTTTGTAAGTGTATTTTTGGGGGTCTAAAAGGACTAATTTAATTTACATTATTCCTTATGGGAACAAATTTGTTTGGTAACGGCACTTGAACAGCATTCTGGAACGAATTAATTATGTAAACCGGGGGTCCACTGTATATTTATATTTAAACTTTAATTTGTATAAGTTAAATACGAAGATATTAATCAAATAAATTATTATTATTATAATCAAATAGAAGCGCTAAACCACAGGGGTTATACAGCTTAATCAAATAAAGCACTAAACCAACAAGGGTCATGCAGTAAATGTGAAGATAACAGTTTTCATTCATTGATAGTGACAAAATTATACATACAGTACTTAATTTATGAACCCTTAGAGATGCCCTGTCTTGAATCTATTATTATAATTAAGGGGGAAGCACTAAACCTTTAGGATTATTCAGCACCTGGGGGGATATGGAAGGTATTCAGGCTTAATTTATGGAACTGGAGCACAGATCCAATTCCCTAGATCAAGAGCCCCTCACCAGCATCAAGGAACCTTCCTTGAGTGGTGTCTTGAATCAAGCATGATTATCTCCCATTCCCTAGGTGCTGTATGAACCCTTCAGGTTTAGCATTTCCCAATAATAATAATAATTAGGGATGTGTCAAAGTATTGGTATCGGAGGATGTTGGGTTATTTTGATGGTATTAGTATTGGCCTAAAATTGAGTATTGGTACTGGCAAAAATTTTGGTATTGTCCTATACCTAAGACAATAAAGTGCATTAATTACATCTTTATGTACATGGACTAATCAACACTACTTTTCCTGTTGCCTTGTACATATTAATCTTTCGTTCCAATACACTTTATCATAACTCTTACCCTACCCATCCAATTTAGAGTTTTTTTTTTTCAACAAGTCGGCCGTCTCCCACCATGGCAGGGTGACCCAAAAAGAAAGAAAATCCCCAAAAAGAAAATACTTTCATCATCATTCAACACTTTCACCTCACTCATACATAATCACTGTCTTTGCAGAGGCGCTCAGATACGACAGCTGAGAATAAGTCCCTCCCAACTGTCACTATCCCAGACCCCTCCTTTAAAGTGCAGGCATTGTACTTCCCATTTCCAGGACTCAAGTCCAACTAAATCAATTAACTGGTTTCCCTGAATCCCTTCACAAAATATTACCCTGCTCACACTCCAACAGCTCGTCAGGTCCCAAAAACCATTCGTCTCCATTCACTCCTATCTAACACGCTCACACATGCTTGTTGGAAGTCCAAGCCCCTAACCCACAAAACCTCCTTTACCCCATCCCTCCAACCTTTTTGAGGACGACCCCTACCCCGCCTTCCTTCCCCTACAGATTTATATGCTCTCCAAGTCATTCTACTTTGATCCATTCTCTCTAAATGACCAAACCACCTCAACAACCCCTCTTCAGCCCTCTGGCAATTTAGAGCTGTACATAATTAAATATTACCAACTACTGTAGTAATTCTGTTTTGCTTGTAAGTTGTCATCAGAAGTTTTTTCTCTGGATGTGTTAGTTACCATTTTGTCTTAGGCATGTGCGTGCATGTTTACATGTACAGGTATATTCTTTTCAACTTGCCTGTCAATACTTTGTGCTAAACTCATGAAAAATACATGAGTGTGGAGTTGTTTTAGCATATTATTAAGTACAGTGGACCCCCCCCGAGTTACGAGCATAATTCATTCCAGAAGGCTGTTCAAGTGCCATTACCGAACGAATTTTCTCCCTTAAGGAATAATGTCAAGTAGGTTAGTCCATTTCAGACCCCCAAAAATACACTTACAAAAGCACTTACAATATTACACTTACATAATTGTACGATTTCCGAGGTGCTCGTAACTCGGGGGTCCACTGTAGTTTTAAGCCTGGTTAAAGCCCAAACTTTTGTGCAAACTATGAGCTCTTCATAAGAATGTTTACAATTTTATGTCTTTATCGAAAATAAATTGTATGCTTCCAGTTCAAGCACTCAAAATTTAGAAATATTTGAACTTAGGCAGTGTGAAGTTATTCTTGCATTCCCTATGTAAAAACTTGGTGAGCAATTAAAGATCGATAAAAAGAATAAATAGCTGTCAATTGAACTTAAACAAGTAAACTTATAAGTTTATTACATTGCCGTTTCCCAAACTTTTTAGCAGCTATACACAAAGTTTATCTGTCAGCCCATTTTACTGCTTTTAAGTTGTTTCAGAAATTCAATACCCATTTTCACATTAGTCTGTTATATCAGTTACCACAACAGGTAAGTAGTGAATACTAGCATTATGGAATAACAAGTGAAAGGAAGGAAAGGGCACATGTAGATTACCTAAACAAAAAGTTAAAACACCAAGGAAAAAATACATCAAGAGATAATAATATATTCACTAGAAATGAAGTCCTAACATGGGTCTTTGCCAAATAGTGACCCATCACTGGCCTTTATAGGGTGTCAGAGTTTGTACAAGTGATGTACCACTTCCAGCCCTATGGCAGGAAAAGACCTATGACAAGGGCATGGTGAATCTTCTTTGGATCAAGTGGGGTACCATTTTCAGCCCAATGGTCAGTAATTAAATGAAGCAGTTAACTACAATCGCTGCAGATGTCCTGTAGTTGGGGTACAGCATATCTTCGGTTAAAGTGGTGTCTTCGGTCCAATATGTGTGATGATACAAGTCATTAACTCAACAGACTCATCTGCTACCTTCACCACTAACCCAGAACTCATAAGAAGTAGCAGAGGTGTTGGTGTATTAGTAGTCAGAGTTGCATCTCCAGTGTCTAAGGTGTGGTGTTCTCACTGGTATGAGGCTCTCAACTCTCAAAATGTTGGCTCCACTGAAACCACCCCGGGTGCTTGGGCCGCAGCCAAAGTGCCTGGGTGACTTAGGTCTCTGTGCCTATACAAATCAATAAGATATAACAATAAAAGATAGAAAAAAGGTATCTTGAGGAATAATTTAGAATTTGTTAAAGTGCAGATTATGTAACTTGGACAGAAGTAGACAAATGGTGAATCAGAGACAGGGACAGAGTAAGCTTTTTTATATAATAGTTCACTCTGTGGACAAAAGTGATGTGCAAAATGTGGTTAAATAAGGTAAAAGGTTTACCCTGACCATGTCCTTGAATCACACGGTGTAGGTTATCTTAAAGTTGGGCACTGTGAAGGCCATAGAGCATGCGAGAGATTGTCTGCACTTACCTCGTCTTTACCCTTTCATGGTTCAGACCTGATCTGAGAATTGCTCTCTGTGTCAAAGAATTAAATTTTTTTTTTATGAAATATGATTTTTTTCCAAAGGTAATGAAACCAAAAGTATGAAATTTGATGGGAAAACTTACAGAATTATGCTCTCACAAAGTTAGTGGTCTCGGCAATATTTACGCGTCTGATTTTTCTCACTTTGAGCCCTATTTTTGGGTAATTCTACTGTTTCAGTTGACCAAACTCAAATATTTTGCTAGTATTCCTTCCATTCTATCGATTGAGTACAAGAAACTGCCCATTTATCTGTTTCAGCTGTCAACTAAAGTGATCTGAAATTGGTAATTTGGCCATTTTCACACAAAATTAAAACATTGCCAATTTAAAAATAGAGTACAGAATTAACAATGTAGACACTCCTGGCAATAAAAAAAACATTTCCTCTGTTCATTAGTGAGATTCCCCTGGCCTCTCCTATATTATGCTTGCTTTCCATTTTGAATTTTTATTCACACAATAACAAATTTACTGCTATGCAGACCACTGCATTATTGTAATAATTGTATAAATAATGTCAGTGCACTCCTGAACGTGTATTAGACTGACCAGTTGGACGTGTATTGGTTAAGTGACTTAATTTGTGTACTCTGGAACATTGGAAAAATCAAACATCTCCACTACTTGAGCTCAATTTCAAGCTATTTTCAGTCCTGAAACCAATCAAAATCATCTCTATTTCTGCAATATATCTTTCATTCTGTCAAAATGAGACAAAGAAACTGAGAATACAACCATAAAAACCACATGAAAATACAGCAAAATCACTGTTTTAAACCAAAAACAGTCGCAGTTTTTGTTCTCATTATGCAGTGTGTGCTGCAGAATTTTATTTATATGTGCACACTTACCACATAGACCCATTCTCTCATATCTAGGCCCAAATTTACCACTCACAGCTTATGTTAGTGAGCTGAGCTCATGGCGTAGTACTATGGCATGGACAGTGACCTCAAACCCGTAGTACTACTGCATGGACGGTGAAATTGTTAAATAAGCAACCCCAAACACCAACCAGTCCTCAACTTATTGTATATACTGTATTCTATGTAGTTTTACAGAAATGTATATAAGACAGTGTAGAGACTCACGAAACCATAACACGATTGCAAACAAACCACGGTACGGGTGGGACTTGAACTCACGGCAAGTGAGTTTTTGCCCTACTTGTACCGTGGTCAGTGCAGAGAACAGGCCTGAACAAAATCCAAAATACAGTGGGTAGGCCAGTTCTGAGTGTAATGTGTGTTTGTAATTAATTCATTCTTGACATCACAATTCACAAAGTATTCCAAAGGCTACTTGAATAAAACAATGAAATAAATTTGTTATGAATGATCACATATTTCTTTATATAAATACAGTGGACCCCCGGCTAACGAAAAAACTTCATCCCAGAAGCCTGCTCAAGTGCCATTACCGAATGTTACGGCCCCCTACCTAACAATGGTTGTTAGGTAATTACCTCACCGGCCGGCAGTCAAGGGGTTACGTCATCAGACCTGATGTTTGACTGCCGGGCCGGCTTGACTGACAGTGTCATCGAGACTCTCCCCTATTCAACACTGGAGAGTCCACCAGCTCACTGATATACTACTGGAGTTCGTCAGTCAGACCTGCATGAGAGTTGCAGTGTGGTGCTGGTGACAAGCTCCCTGACATACTACTGGAGTTCGCCAGTCAGACCTGCGTGAGAGTTGCAGACTCATGCAGTGTGGTGCTGGTGATAGCCTACAACAAGGAGAGAGGCAAGGTCACCAGAATCTACTATGTACCTGCGACGATGTACCTGCGACGATGTACCTGAGATTGTTACCCGGAGTGTCAGGGTTTAAGTGGTGCATTCAGAGAGTTTGTGACGATGGCACGACACAGGTTGAGTCGTGTATTTGGGGTGTGTCATAACGCGATGTAAAGGCTTTATGAGAAAGAGTTCATGATACAGGGGGCGTGCCATGTGGCACAGAGAAGGTGTCGTGTGACACAGCAATTGAGTCTTTATGGTACGGGTGTCGTGGAACCCCGTAGGTGCCATAAGACAGAGACAAGGGTGTCTGAGGACACGGTGGAGAAGGAGTATCATGACAAGGTGTGGTAGTGTCCTGCGTGACACTAGAAGATGGCAGCGACTTGACACTACACCGAATACTTGATTTTACTTGACTTTTATCTTGTACTGTGATTTTGTGTAAATATGTTTTTACACAGATTATTAGATTATATGTTTTTATTCAGATTATATGCTTTTATATTAATAATATATATTTAATATAATAAAAATCTGAAAAATGAGATTTTACTTAGTATCCCAAGCAGTCGTTTAATTACAAATGCTTATTTATTTGTAATACCGAACGAATTTACTTCCTTAAGAAATAATGTCACTTAGGTTAGTCTTTCAGACCCCCAAAAAATACACTTCCACAAGCACTTACAATATTATACTTACATTATTGTACGATTTCCGGGGTGTTCGTTAGCCGGGGGTCCACTGTACTTATAAGATGGTTACCAACAACACTATTTTTTCCAATGTGATTATGTATCATTAATTTTCATTATTGTCATTTCATATGTCACTGGGCGAGCATTTGGCATGTTAGGCATATACCAGTGTATATTTGAAACATAATACTTTAATAAATAAGAATACAGTGGACCCCCGAGTATCGTAATTAATCCGTTCCAGGAGCTAGTACTTAACACGAAGTTTACGAAATTCGAACCATTATTTCCCATAAGAAATAATGTAAATACAATTAATCCGTTCCACAAAAAAATATTCACATATAAAATAATTAAAAACAATATATATACAGTGGACCCCCGAGTTTCGTAAAAACTTCACTCCTGAAGTCTGCTCAAGTGCCATTACCGAACGAATTTACCCCCTTAAGAAAAAATGTCACGCAGGTTAGTCTATTTCAGACCCCCAAAAATACTTTTCCACAAGCACTTACAATATTATACAGTGGTACCCCGACTTACGATATTTTTTCATTCCAGAATGCTGTTCAAGTGCCATTACCAAACGAATTTATCCCCATAAGGAATGTTGTAAAATAGACTAGTCCTTTTAGACCCCCAAAATTACACTTAAAAAAGCATTTAAAAAAATAAACTTACATAAAAGGGTGAGTCTGGGGACCATCGTAAGTCGGGGTACCACTGTACTTACATAAATGTACGATTTCCGGGGTTTACGAAACTCGGGGGTCCACTGTATATACATTTACTTACCTTTATTGAAGAGTTGCAGGCATCTGGAAGATAGAGTAATGAGTAATGAAGGTCCTCTTGGGCATTTCCTTCCAAAACAAGCCTGTTTCATCACAATTAAACACTTGTTGGGGGAGGAATTCTTCAGCCTCTACGAAGGGAAATCCCCACTCCCTGCATGCCTGCTACACTCCCTGCATCAATGCTACACTCCCTGCATCAATGCTACACTCCCTGCATCAATGCTACACTCCCTGCATCAATGCTACACTCCCTGCATCAATGCTACACTCCCTGCATCAATGCTACACTCCCTGCATCAATGCTACACTCCCTGCATCAATGCTACACTCCCTGCATCAATGCTACACTCCCTGCATCAATGCTACACTCCCTGCATCAATGCTACACTCCCTGCATCAATGCTAGCACTCCCTGCATCAATGCTACACTCCCTGCATCAATGCTACACTCCCTGCATCAATGCTACACTCCCTGCATCAATGCTCACTCCCTGCATCAATGCTACACTCCCTGCATCAATGCTACACTCCCTGCATCAATGCTACACTCCCTGCATGCCTGCTACACTCCCTGCATGCCTGCTACACTCCTGCATCTGCTACACTCCTGCATCCTGCTACACTCCCTGCATGCCTGCTACACTCCCCGCATGCCTGCTACACTCCCTGCATGCCTGCTACACTCCCTGCATGCCTGCTACACTCCTGCATGCCTGCTACACTCCCTGCATGCCTGCTACACTCCCTGCATGCCTGCTACACTCCCTGCATGCCTGCTACACTCCCTGCATGCCTGCTACACTCCCTGCATGCACTGCTAAACTCCCTGCATGCCTGCTACACTCCCTGCATGCCTGCTACACTCCTGCATGCCTGCTACACTCCCTGCATGCCTGCTACACTCCCTGCATGCCTGCTACACTCCCTGCATGCCTGCTACACTCCCTGCATGCCTGCTACACTCCCTGCATGAAAGCTACACTCCCTGCATGAAAGCTACACTCCCTGCATGAAAGCTACACTCCCTGCATGAAAGCTACACTCCCTGCATCAATGCTAAACTCCCTGCATCAATGCTAAACTCCCTGCATCAATGCTAAACTCCCTGCATCAATGCTACACTCCCTGCATCAATGCTACACTCCCTGCATCAATGCTACACTCCCTGCATCAATGCTACACTCCCTGCATGCCTGCTAAACTCCCTGCATGCCTGCTACACTCCCTGCATGAATGCTACACTCCCTGCATGGCTGCTACACTCCCTGCATGAATGATAAACTCCCTGCATGAATGCTACACTCCCTGCATGAATGCTACACTCCCTGCATGAATGCTACACTCCCTGCATGCCTGCTAAACTCCCTGCATGAATGCTACACTCCCTGCATGAATGCTACACTCCCTCCATGAATGCTACCACAGGGGTGCCACTAGGAAGCTTCTTTGGACCCATGGTGACTTATTTCACAGTGACAATCACTAAAGCACCAAAAAAAACACCAAATGTAGTGTGAATGTTTGAAAGAGCGCGCTAGGTAATCTTCTCTCAATGGTAAACAATGCTTCACTGGCGACGTCCTGCATCCCGCGCAGGCGCGGAGCAGGCGGACAGGTCTAATACGTTACGAAACGAGCGGTTTTACGATTCTCGAAATCGTAAAAAGCTTACGAAACACGATGTTTACGAAGTAAGAACCTTACGAAACTCGGGGGTCCACTGTAATGATTAATATATGAAAAAAAGTTAAATTTTTATATGTAATGTGATCACATTCTAAAATATGTTCTAGTGTGGAGCCCTGTCTTTGTTTACTTTTTATTTCACGTTACTGACATCTCCATACAAAGTGAACTGCCATGGATGCTACTAATTATATTTATGTGAAGTACTAAACCCACAGGGGAGATACACCTGGGAAATGAGAAGCAATCATGTTTGATATGCAGAAAGGGAGGATAAGTCCAGGTCTTTAGATGAGCTCCTCACCATTATTAAGGAACCTTTGAAGGGGCTATATACTGGATGCTTATACTAGTCTAGTCTTAATCTAGCAGTAACACCATCATGTGATCTGTTGATTTTGTAACTTTCTCCGTAAACGTGCTTTACTCAATATTTCATTATGGGCAATGGATTGGTTAGTAGGTTTCTGTTTTGTTCTACTTCAGACTCATTTGCTAGTTCTTTTCTAATGATGGTTATTAACCAAAATTATATTCAACATTTTTTGTTTGTTGCTAATTTTTCCAAGGCATCATTCTGCCATGTTCCTGGAGGCCTATAGGGGTCATATAGCACCTGTAGAAATGGGAGGTAATCATGTTCAATTCAAGGACAGGGTGGATAGGTCCAGTTTCATGGATTTAAAACTCATAAGAACATAAGAAAGGAGGAACACTGCAGCAGGCCTGTTGGACCATACTAGGCAGGTCCTTCACATTCCATCCCACTAACAGAATATTTGTTCAACCTAATTTTCAATGCTACCTAAGAAATAAGCTTTGATAATTTTATTTACTCGTGTGCAATTCCCACTCAAATCCAACCCCTCTCACTCATGAATTTATCCAACCTAAATTTAAAACTACCCAAGGTCCTTGCTTCAATAACCCTACTAGGCAGACTGTTCCACTCATCAACTACCCTATTTCCAAACCAATACTTTCCTATATCATTTCTAAATCTAAACTTATCTAACTTGAATCCATTATTGCAGGTTCTCTCTTGGAGAGATACCCTCAAGACCTTATTTATATCCCCTTTGTTAATACCCATTTTCCACTTGTATACCTCGATCATGTCTCCCCTCATTCTACGTCTTGCATAAGAACATAAGAACTAACATAAGAACATAAGAACTTACATAAGAACATCAATAGGGGTTAGTTACAGCTGTTTGACATAACAATGACTTGTATTACATTTGTATATTTTCCAATGACATCTGTATGACATAACACTTTTATAAGATTTAGCTTTATTGCTTAGTCACATTCAATGGCTATTAAAAAAAAAAAACTTCAAGTGAGATGTCTTGAGGCAGACGAGCGCTGTATGACCCCTGTGGTTTAGCGCTTTTGATACAAAGATGGGCTTTTGATACAAAGAATTGGAACTGCCCTTTCTTTACTTGATTTGACTGACTGGCCTCCCAACTCCTAAGGTGCTATATGACTCCTACTGGTTTAAAGAAAAAGAGCATGTTTGCCTGCCAATGTGGTGGCACAGCTGATCAAAGTCACATGACTGCAAACACTATATGCTACATAAAGCCACTTGCTTATGTACTGATCGTACATTGAGAGGAATTACAAACCTGTAAATCCTCTCAATTAAACTTGTTAAAGCCATATAGCATGAACTAATAGAATATTCAGTTCTCTTGTATTCTTTGTAAACTCCTAAATTTACACTATGGCTATTGCCTTATTAATCTTAAGTTTGCCCGAAATGCTCTGCATATATAGGGGCTTTCGGCATGTACACATACCTAAATGTCGTTCTCCTTCGTGCAAACACTATCATGCTGAAATAAACATCAATTATAAATGTTCAAACAACCAGCATATTTTTGGTTAAAAAAAAAAACTAGATCTAGCTGCCATCTTTCCAGTTATGCATTGTATTTATAATAAAAAAATACATAAATTAAAAGGCCAATTATATATTTTCTATCTGTACAACCGCAGCGCTGTATGACCCCTGTGGTTTAGCGCTTCTATTTCATTATATTATTATTATCTGTACAACGGATACTTATTTTGTTTAAATATCAACACATATATATAGTACTACCTCTACCTTTGAGTTTCTATTATTTCTACTCCCAGAGCCCAGCTCTGGGCCAGGTTTGTCTGGTGACTGTCTGGTCAACCAGGCTGTTTCATTAGTTGATGCATTTATGGTAATGTGTTCCTACGCTCATTTTTGATCATAGTCTATTTTTTTTTTTTTTTTCAACAAGTCGGCCGTCTCCCACCGAGGCAGGGTGACCCAAAAAGAAAGAAAATCCCCAAAAAGAAAATACTTTCATCATCATTCAACACTTTCACCACACTCATACATAATCACTGTCTTTGCAGAGGAGCTCAGATACGACAGCTGAGAAAAGTCCCTCTTAGCTGTCACTATCTCAGACCCCCCCTTTAAAGTGCAGGCATTGTACTTCCCATTTCCAGGACTCAAGTCCAACTAAATCAATTAACTTGTTTCCCTGAATCCCTTCACAAAATGTTACCCTGCTCACACTCCAACAGATCGTCATGTCCCAAAAACCATTCGTCTCCATTCACTCCTATCTAACACGCTCACACATGCTTGCTGGAAGTCCAAGCCCTCGCCCACAAAACCTCCTTTACCCCTTCCCTCCAACCTTTTCTAGGACGACCCCTACCCGCCTTCCTTCCCTACAGATTTATACGCTCTCCAAGTCATTCTACTTTGATCCATTCTCTCTAAATGACCAAACCACCTCAACAACCCCTCTTCAGCCCTCTGACAAATACTTTTAGTAACTCCACACCTTCTCCTAATTTCCACATTCCGAATTTTCTGCATAATATTTACACCACACATTGCCCTTAGACAGGACATCTCCACTGCCTCCAGCCTCCTCCTCGCTGCAGCATTTGCAACCCATGCTTCACACCCATATAAGAGTGTTGGTACCACTATACTTTCGTACATTCCCTTCTTTGCCTCCATGGATAAGTTTTTGTCTCCACAGATACCTCAATGCACCACTCACCTTTTTTCCTTCATCAATTCTATGGTTAACCTCATCCTTCATAAACCCATCCGCTGACACGTCAACTCCCAAATATCTGAAAACACTTACTTCTTCCATAATCCTCTCTCCAATGTGATATCCAATTATTCTTTATTTAAATCGTTTGATACCCTCATCACCTTACTCTTATCTATGTTCACTTTTAACTTTCTACCTTTACACACACTCCCAAACTCGTCCACTAGCCTTTGCAACTTTTCTTTAGAATCTCCCATAAGCACAGTATCATCAGCAAAACTAACTGTGTCAACTCCCATTTTGCATTTAATTCTCCATAATTTAATCCCACCCTCTCCCCAACACCCTAGCATTTACTTCTTTTACAACCCCATCTATAAATATATTAAACAACCATGGTGACATTACACATCCCTGTCTAAGACCTACTTTTACCGGGGAAATAATCTCCCTCTCTCCTACACACCCTAACCTGAGCCTCACTATCCTCATAAAAACTCTTTACAGCCTTCAGTAACTTACTACCTATTCCATACACTTGCAACATTTGCCACATTGCTCCCCTATCTACTCTATCATATGCCTTTTCTAAATCCATAAATGCAATAAAAACTTCTCTACCTTTATCTAAATACTGTTCACATATATGCTTCACTGTAAACACTTGATCTACACATCCCTACCCACTCTAAAGCCTCCTTGCTCATCTGCAATCCTACTCTCTGTCTTACCTCTAATTCTTTCAATAATAACCCTGCCATACACTTTACCTGGTATACTCAGTAAACTTATTCCCTATAATTTTTACACTCTCTTTTATCCCCCTTCCCTTTATATAAAGGAACTATACATGCTCTCTGCCAATCCCTAGGTACCTTCCCCTTTCATACATTTATTAAACAAAAATACCAACCACTCCAGCACTATATCCCCCTGCTTTTAACATTTCTGTCATGATTCCGTCAATTCCAGCTGCTTTACCCCTTTCATTCTACGTAATGCCTCACGCACCTCCCCACACTCACATCCTGCTCTTCTTCACTCCTAAACGATGTTGTACCTCCCTGGCCAGTACATGAAATTACCGCCTCCCTTTTTCATCGACATTTAAAAGTTCCTCAAAATATTCCCGCCATCTACCCAATACCTCCAGCTCCCCATCTACTAACTCCCCTACTCTGTTTTTAACTGACAAATCCATTCGTTCCCTAGGCTTTCTTACCTTGTTTATCTCACTCCAAAATTTTTCTTGTTTTCAGCAAAATTTCTTGACAGAGCCTCTCCCATTCTTTCATCCGCTCTTCTTTTGCACTCTCTCACCACTCTCTTCACCTTTCTTTTACTCTCCACATACTCTGCTCTTCTATTAACACTTCTGTTTTGTAAAAACCTCTCATAAGCTACCTTTTTCTCTTTATCACACCCTATACTTCTTCATTCCACCACTCACTCCTCTTTCCTCCTGCACCCACCCTCCTATAGCCACAAACTTCTGCCCCACATTCTAATACTGCATTTTTAAAACTATCCCAACTCTCTTCAACCCCCCCACTACTCCTACTTGCACTAGCCCACCTTTCTGCCAATAGTTGCTTATATCTCACCCTAACTTCTTCCTCCCTTAGTTTATACACTTTTACCTCTCTCTTACTTGCTGTTGCCATTTTCTTTTTGTCCCATCTACCTTTTACTCTAACTGTAGCTACAACCAAATAATGATCTGATATATCCGTTGCCCCTCTATAAACATGTACATCCTGAAGCCTACTCATCAACCTTTTATCCACCAATACATAATCCAACAAACTACTTTCCTTACATGCTATATCATACCTTGTATATTTATTTATCCTCTTTTTCATAAAATATGTATTACTTATTACCAAACCTCTTTCTACACATAGCTCAATTAATGGTTCCCCATTTACATTTACCCCCTGGCAACCCTTCAAATTTACCTCACTACTAATTCATCCACAACATTTTTTTATCCCACTTTAGCATTAAGATCCCCAACCACAATTACTCTCTCACTTGGTTCAAAACTCCCCACACACTCACTCAACATTTCCCAAAATCTCTCTCTCTCCAGGTGCATAAACACTTACTATAACCCACTTTTCACATCCAACCTTTATTTTACTCCACATAATCCTTGAATTTATACATTTATATTCCTTCTTTACCTGCCATAACTGATTATTCAACATTATTGCCACTCCTTCTTTAGCTCTAACTCTATTTGAAACCCCTGATCTAATCCCATTTATTTCTCCCCACTGAAACTCTCCTACCCCCTTCAGCTTTGTCTCACTTAAAGCCAGGACATCCAGCTTCTTTTCATTCATAACATCTACAATCATCTCTTTCTTATCATTCGCACAACATCCACGCACATTCAAACATCCCACTTTGACGGTTTTCTTCTTCTTTTTAGTCTTTATACCAATATCAATTTAAGGGCGAAGGTGCCCTGCTGCCGGTGAAAGGATCTTGATCTAAGAAACTGGACCTAGACCTCCATCTCTTGTATGGAACATGATTACCTCCCATTTCCTAAGTGCTGTATGACTCCAGTGTGTTTAGTGCATTCCTACAAATATAATAATGTCAATATTTTTTATTTGTAAGAATGTTTTATTCAAGTGAATTACAAGATCATATCTAGCAGCACTACTACTAAGTCTAAAGTGTGTTATGAGGATGTGAATGCTCACATCAGATATGATAATGAAATTGCTAGCATACTGCAACAAATGTCACCTCAAGAGTTGTGCCTTGATGCTGGTGAAGGACTCTTGATCCAAGAACCTAGACCTAACCTACCCTACCTTGGATTGAACCTAATAGTCTCCCATTTCCCCAGGCACTGTATAAATGCTCTGTTATGGGGTATTATGGACTTGTTATGGGGGCTATGGAACCCAGCATGTATTGTTGTAATTAAATAACATGAATGCCTAATTCTATTGAATTAATCAGCAGTACTGCTCAGGAGAGTTTACAAGGCTTGGCCAGCCTTAAAAGCTTAAGGGCTGATTTAACTGATTTTCTCAATATAATAGGTTATATAAATAATGCACACATTTAATTATTAAAATATAGTTGCATGTCTCATTGTAATAACATAAGATATATTGAGAGTACATGTGGAGATATGCAAAGTGATGCGTTTATGTTTTTGGGGAGGAGCTTAGAGAGATGCTGGCTTCCACAATCCTTCCTGAGGACAATGGCGGCTGGAGTGAGCTGGTGTTGTTGTTGGTGCTTATTTTAACTCGGCTTCAGGGCTGAATGAGTGCCCAAAGGTAATGGGGAGAGTTGTAAATCGATGTCACCATGACATTCTGTGATCTTCAGTGTATCAAGACACTGGAGGGTTAAGAAATGTTGAGAAAGAGAGAGTTAAAGGTGGCAGCTGAGCCATGTGCTTTGGGAAAGGCTGATTATATGTTTAGGAGTGAAGACCTGTATATTATATGTATATACTTCTTAATATAGCTCTATTTTTATAATGTTGGTTTAAATAACCTTTAAGAGGAATGTGAAAGGATTAAGTTTTCAGATGCAGCAGCTAAACCTGAGTAAGTATCTTTTAGTCTAATAATGTCCTCCTTTTACCCTAAGACCTTTTAAGTAAATACCCTATGCTAGTACATGTAGAACCTTGATGATAAATAAGGGAAAATAACATAACATGGGGCCTTAACCGGGAGAGTTATTTGACTGTTAAAATAACTCAAAACATTCTTTGAGATGTACTGGTATGAGATAGGGTTATGAGTCACATGTTTTGGTAGGATAAAATTTACCTTGTAAAATTACCTTGGTGGTGTCAGTGGAAGGTTCATGTATTAGTTTACAGGTTGTTTCTCCAGAGTGGGGATTAAAGTTGAGTAACACATTTTGTTTGTGGTTATGGTAGAGTGCCATGTGAAGATTTTTCCATAGAACTTGTGTTATTTTTTTTAATGTACCTGTGTAAAGACCTTGTCCATTGATGCTGTGCAGGAATTTAAGGATAAAAATGTCAGACACTGAGTCTTTAGAATTTTCTGGCTTCAGTGAGGAGGTAAATAATTCATCAGTAAACATGTCTGTTAACAGTGAACGGGAGGAATCACCTCCTCCAGGTAATAAGGAAGCGATGATGAAACTTGAGATAGCTTTGATGGCAGCTAGGACAAAATTCTTAGAAACTCAGGAGAGAGTACGTAAAGGGTTAGGAGGTTCAGACCAAGAGCCTGAGCAGTACTTTAACCTAAGTAAAGCTGCAAAATTTGTCCCTAAGTTTACAGAGGATGACCCAGACAGATATTTTTCCTTTTTTGAGAAGACTGCAAAGGAGCAAAGATGGCCAAAAAAAAAATGGGCTACCCTAGTTCGCACACAGCTTGTAGGCAAAGGTTTTCAGAGAGTAGAGACTCTGGAAGAAGGAGAATTTTCTGATTATGAGAAAGTAAAGGAGGTAGTATTGCTTGCATACCAAATGATACCTGAGAAATATAGGCAAAGGTTCAGAAGTAAAAAATTTCAGGAGGGGCAGACCTTAACTGAGTTAGGGAATGAGAAACTGTTCCTGTTTAAGAAGTGGGCTTGTTCAAAAGGAGTGAACAAGGACTATGAGAAGTTAGTAGATCTAATTGTTCATGAGGAATTGTACAATGCAATCCCTGTTGACCTTAGAGAATATTTGGAAGACAGAAACCCAGATAATCTTTCAGCAGCAATGGATTTGGGTGACAGATTCTTAGCTCATAGGGAATTGGTAGGTAAAAACAGTCATGCTCATTCAAAAAATTTCCCTGTCTTTTCTAAACCTTATTCCAAATCCTACGGTCATAAAGGTAGGTGGGACAAGAATTTTCAGGGACAAATGAAGGCTGAGGCACCCTCTCAAACAGAAGGGAAAGGTAAGTCAGCTGGAGCTCAAAGTTTACCTAGACCATCAAATAATGTTTCAGTTCCTCGAGCACACAGTACTAGTCCTACTCCAAACGGTAAACATACCTTTAGGAATTATACCTGTTACTACTGTAACAAGACTGGTCACATACAAAAGTATTGTTTTTCTAAACAGCAAGATCAGAGAAAGGAGGAACAATCCCAGGGAATCCTAACTGCAGAGACACATCCGGTGGCTTGCATTAGGTCTTCAAGGCAAGGTGAGGAGGAACCCTTAGAATTAGACCCCAGGATGCGGGTTTTTGCTAGTAAGTCCACAGTGGCCTTGCATAAGGATGTGGGCAGTGTTGAGAACATGTTGTCCTTGAGAGATGGATGTAGCACCTACTCCTTGCTACGTGCGGGGGTACTGCCAGTGTCTAATGATACCTATACTGGGAAAGATATATTATTGAAGGGTATTACGGGTTCGACCATAAGAACACCTGTACACAAGTTATGGGTAGAATCCGCATACCAAGTTGGCTATCTCCTGTAGGTATTTCAGATGAGATTCCCTTTGAGGGTGTTGACCTCTTATTAGGAAATAATGTAATGGGCCTGTTAGACAGTGAGAACATCTAGTAAGGGGGAACCAATTCCCAAAGTTTGGGAGGAGAAGGCTAAGAGACCCTTCCAGACCTTCTCCCTACTGGTTCCACCATGAGAAGTATGGCTCATGATCATGCTATCAATAGTCTTTATGATATTTCTCATGAGGATGATGAGGGCTTAAGTCTGGAAACACTGTTTTCTGATGTTGAACTGCAGTCAACTGAAGAAAGGGATGTTCCAGCCAGAGCTGAGCATGATTGGAGCATAGATCAGTTCAGGAGTGGAGAGAAGCTGCATCTACTAAGGTGCATTTAATTTCTGTACAGGAGAATGATGTCACACTGAGCAGAGCCTCAGCTGTGGCTGAGAAGCAGTTTCACAATTTAATAAGTGCTTTCATTTCAGAGGAAACTTTACAGAGAAGTTGCCTCTGTTAGTAGTACCAAGGGAAGGAGAACAAGTGTTTTGTCACCAAATGATGATGATGTCCAAGGTTTCCAGGCATTTCTTCAAGCCTCAGCTGTGGGAGACTGTGGAAGAATATAGTAAGACCTATCATGTCTGTCAATTTAGAGGAAACCTTGTCCATGTATTAAACCTGTTCCCTTTCAGCTTATTTCAGCACCAGGTGGACCCTTCAGCAAGCTGATAGTAGATGTAGTTGGTCCAATCCCAAGGACCAGAATGGGAAATGATTATTTACTCACAATTAATTGCTCTACTACCAGATACCTGAAAGCAGTCCCCCTATATAAGATGACAGCTCATGTAGTCTTAAGGGCTTTGATGAAGTTTCTTTTTCATGTAAAGCCTAACACTTCAGCTATCTGTTACCCTCCATCTCAAGGAAACCAGAGAACTTCCATCAGACCCTAAAGACAATGATGCAAGCCTGTAGTATAGACAATACTAACATCTGGGATGAGAGGACCCCTCTCTTAGTAACTGCTGAGTGGGGAAGCACTCTGGAATCTCTGAGCTATTGGCTTGGGGAGAATGGTGATGCTTCCCCTCGGAGCTTTCTCAGTTTCAGATACTGTTTGGCTTGTATGAAATGGATGGTACCAGTGAAAGTACCCATCAACCAGATCCAAATGATGAAGTGGGACCATAACGTGGACCATAATGCTCTGGAGGCTGGAGATGAGGTGCTGGCATTGGAGCCAGTTCATGTGAGAAAATGTATGGAAAGTTGCTGTGAGCTGACCATGGTGTGGGGAAAGTTCTCAAGAGTAAGATATATAATCCACACACCCGAGCAGAAAAGGTGTAAGAATAATGTATACAGTAACTGGTTAGAGGATTTAGCATTATATCAGAAACCTAGAGTGACCAATGTTTCAGTGGATCCAGTATGTAAAGAGGTGCAAAATAATACTCTGTATGTAATGACCAAAAAGTATGTAAGAAATTCCATGTTTATGAGAGAGATTGGAGAAAAAAATGTTTGGTCTTTCTAAGGAAAGTGTTGGAGAGTTGGCTCAACCACCGTGTAACCTTGTAAAAGTTTGGGATGTCACTAAAGGTAAAGTCAAGACTTCATGAAGAAATTGATAAGGAAGCTGAGCCAATTCGACAATATTTTGTGTGAAAATCTGTATGAAAACTGGGATATGGAGGAAAAGTGAAATTCCTTCAATACCAGTTTGTAGTGCTTAGTGAGAGTCAGTGGGCATTCCCATGCTTCATGGTTCCCAAATTCAATGGCACCTTGAGCAAAAGCACTGACTGCCACAAAGTACATGTAACAACTAAAGTTTACTGGTTTAGAAAGTTTGATGCTGATGTTTTAAAAGATGCAAAAGTATTAGATAAAGTAAAGCATGAGGCAGGAAGATGTGATATTCCTGGCCTGGTGCCATACAATTTCCATGTGTGTAATGTCAATTGAGTTCATTGAGTATTCAAAATTATTGTGGGAAATTGAACGTGAAAGTATTTTTGTAAACTTGATGTACGCATCCAGGGTACGGGAAGATGTCTTGGGGTTTGTGTTTGTATTGCAAGAGGTTGCAGAATTAGTATGGGTTGTCTATTCTGCATCTGTATATGTCCCAGGATCGTTTCACCCTGTTCCTATGTATGGTGACCCGACTCAGACTCTTAAGATGGGTTTTGTCTGTGATTGCTGAGGTTCTTCTAGATGTTTCATGTAGATAATGGTGCATGCTTAGTACATAGTGTTTGTCTTGTGCTGACCTTGTTGTTTTTGCAGTGGTGAACTCTTGGCGGGCCTGAGTGCTCCCTACCAGCCATTCAACTGTGAAGGAGATGGTTGGAGCCAGACAAGAGAAGGGAGTCAGAGTATCACATATTGTGAGTTGAGGCGGAGTTAACAACCTTCGGTGACATGAGAAGTCCAGGGAGGTATGTTGTTAATGTCTTGGTGTGCTCTAAGTACGAAACGGTCCAATGGTTGCCTGAGTGGTCCTGTGTATCTCCTCCATGTACTATAGCAGTTCCTCCTTATAAGGTTGGAGGATCTGTATGGAGTGAGGTCCTCGGAAGATGGGGGTATGTGCCTGACCATTTAAGGATTTTGGGTGTTGACTGGAGAGTCTCACTTTTTTGGTTCGGCCACCACGTAAGAGACACCTTGACATGTTTTTTTTGGTGAAGTTTCTGCCTGGGGTATACCTGACTGCTCTGGGTTTGGCTCTACTCTCATCTCCTGATCAGGAAGATGCCATCCTGGAGTACCAGTTGCCTGCTGGATTTACCGCAGCGGAGGCACAGGCCTGTCGGTGCTGGCTTTCACAGTGGGCTTTGTGTGTAGTCCTTGCATTGTAAAAATGTATTATGTTGATAACCACTAAAGTAGTTAATGGTTACACCCTGCAGTATGGGGATGTGGTTAAACTGTTTTCTAGTAACCTCTGCACTCTGTTCTAGTACTGTTCCATTCATGGGTTTTGTATGGTGTATGGTAAGGGCAGAATTGCATGTTTATGCTGGGAAGGTTCAGTGGAGCCATGAGATTTGTAGATTGCCATGTTGTATGTCACCTTGTTGTATAACTGTACAGTGAAGAGTTATTATGGTGCTGGGGTATATGTAAAACCTCTAGTAGTGTTACTACCACCTTTAGGCTAAGACCTTATTTTCCTAGCCTTATCCTGCGGGACACTGCTAGCTTTGTGAGACTCCATCTTATAAGACTCCGTCTGGAGGTGGGGTGTTATGGGGTATTATGGACTTGTTATGGGGGCTATGGAACCCAGCATGTATTGTTGTAATTAAATAACATGAATGCCTAATTCTATTGAATTAATCAGCAGTACTGCTCAGGAGAGTTTACAGGCTTGGCCAGCCTTAAAAGCTTAAGGGCTGATTTAACTGATTTTCTCAATATAATAGGTTATATAAATAATGCACACATTTAATTAAGTATTAAAATATAGTTGCATGTCTCATTGTAATAACATAAGATATATTGAGAGTACATGTGGAGATATGCAAAGTGATGCGTTTATGTTTTTGGGGGAGGAGCTTAGAAGATGCTGGCTTCCCACAATCCTTCCTGAGGACAATGGCGGCTGGAGTGAGCTGGTGTTGTTGTTGGTGCTTATTTTAACTCGGCTTCAGGGCTGAATGAGTGCCCAAAAGGTAATGGGGAGAGTTGTAAATCGATGTCACCATGACATTCTGTGATCTTCAGTGTATCAAGACACTGGAGGGTTAAGAAATGTTGAGAAAGAGAGAGTTAAAGGTGGCAGCTGAGCCATGTGCTTTGGGAAAGGCTGATTATATGTTTAGGAGTGAAGACCTGTATATTATATGTATATACTTCTTAATATAGCTCTATTTTTATAATGTTGGTTTAAATAACCTTTAAGAGGAATGTGAAAGGATTAAGTTTTCAGATGCAGCAGCTAAACCTGAGTAAGTATCTTTTAGTCTAATAATGTCCTCCTTTTACCCTAAGACCTTTTAAGTAAATACCCTATGCTAGTACATGTAGAACCTTGATGATAAATAAGGGAAAATAACATAACATGCTCCATTCAAAAGAATTGCCTTGAAGCTGGTGAAGGACTTCATTAGAATTGGAGGAACCCTCTAATTACTTTGATCAAATCTGATTGCCACACAGTCCTAATCTCCCAGGTTTAGTGCTTCTCCATCAACATAATAAATGTAGGATCCTTATGATTTTGGGCTCTCCCTTGCTTATAATAATGTAGCATAAATATGCCAATTTCCATGGGAAGTGGAACATTATTCTTCCTCCGTAAGCCATCGTGTCGTAAGAGGTGACTAAAATGCCGGGAGCAAGGGCTAGTAACCCTTTTGTATACATTAATAAATTTAAGAGAAACTTTAATTTTTCTTTTTGGGTCACCCTGCCTTGGTGGGATACGGCCAGTTCAGTAGAGAGAAGCTAGGTAAATATATATTTTTTTAACTATTTTGTGTTTTAAAATGCACTTATTTGCTGGTTTCTGTATGTTTTGGATTATCCATGTGAATGATATTAGTTTGAGACTGGTCAAGAAAATGTCTTTTTTCCCAACATTCAATTTGAATGTCCTATTTTTCTTTATCTTTTAAATTCAATAATTTTTTTAATAATTTCCTTCATGCACATGGGGTGGAGTTATGCATATTTAGTACAAGTTTATAGAGATAGTATGGGGGTTTAGCACTTAGTTTCGATTATAACTAATTATAATAATAATTATCAAGATATGGAAATTTTTTAATCTAGATTTTTCTTAATGATTTTTAGATTAAATGTATTATTGATATAAAAATAACCAAATTATATATTCTGAAAACTAGCTAATAATAGTTTTCCCCCCTCCAAAAATCATGACTCCTAAAAAAAAAATTTAGATTGTAGGAAATACCCTGTGCCTCTTTTTTTTTGATTGGACAAGAGTAATCACTGTAGTATCATTAAAAATCATTTACCAGAATTAAATTACTTACAAGTCATTATATCACTGTAATTAAAACATTAGTTTATAGGTACAGTATATGTATGGTCTTTAATCCATGAACTGGATGTTCAGTACACTGTTAATATGGATGGAATGACATAGTAACTGATCATGTCCAGTGTAGACCATTTAAAAAATCTATTAGTTACATTAGTAATTATTCTCATTAACAACAATTATTAAATAATACACATTATGTGCAAAACACTTTCCAAATAATACAGTAGTTAAATTTAAGTCATTAAAATGTATAAAAAAATAGTAGATACATAATATTTAGACAACAGATCAGTATATGTGATCAGAGCACAGCCTTGTATTCTTGTCCTCTAAATTTAAAGGTTTTACATATCACTTACTGATCCAAGGCATATATTCAATCCAACTCTTATAATGAAACTAAGTTCATATTCATTCACACTCATTATCAAGACATTAAGCTTATATTAATTCACACTCATTATCAAGACACTAGGCTTATATTCATTTGCACTCATTATCATCAAGAAATTAAGCCTTTATTTAGACACATTGCAAAACTAGGATTATATTCAGTCTAAGAAATTAGACCTAAATTCAGCCCCTTATTAGGAAAATATAACAGAAATACACATCTTGTTTAGTATACTCAGGTTGGGTGATCATGTGGTGAGGGTTAAGCCCAGATCAGAGTAGGAAAGCACCTGAATTTCTTACTCAACACCTGACTTTACACACCTCACCCACTCACCCTCTGAATGTGCTATATAAGATGTAATTTTCTGTTATACTTTATGTACTTGATAAAGCATATTCAGGGTGAAACACTGTACCCATAAAGATT
>WNWK01018553.1:0-39687 GCA_009830355.1 Cherax destructor
ACTCCTATTCCTCATTTACATAAACGACCTACCGAATGCATCACAACTACTCAAACCCATATTATTTGCAGATGACACAACATATGTCTTCTCTCACCCAAATCCAGTCATACTAGCCAACACTGTTAATGCCGAATTACAGAAAATATCAACATGGATGAAGACAAATAAGCTTACTCTCAATACTGACAAGACCTACTTCATTCAGTTTGGAAACAAAGCCACAAATGTTCCACTTAACATAATGCTCAATGGTTCACCCATCACAAGACTCACAGAGGAAAATTCCTAGGAATCCACCTTGACAGTAGTCTTAAATTCCAAACACACATCAACAAATTTCCAAGAAAATCTCAAAGACAGTAGGTATATTATCAAAGATACGCTATTATGTGCCACAACCAGCTCTCATTGCACTATATCATTCTCTTATCTACCCTTATCTCACCTATGGAATCTGTGCATGGGGCTCAACAACATTAAATCACCTTAGACCACTCATAACCCAGCAAAGGCTGCAGTCAGGATGATAACAAATTCCCACTCTAGACAGCATACTCCACCTATATTCAAAACTTTAAAACTACTCACCGTAAAAAATATTCATACCTATTCATGTGCCTTCTACATACATAAAACTCTACATGCTAATATCAACCCTCCGCTCAAAATTCTCCTCAACAACTTTAATAGGTCCCACGACCACGACACAAGACACACATCACTATTTGACATACCCCGAGTCCATACTAACCAATGTAAAAATTCTATGCACATAAAGGGCCCCAGAATCTGGAATTCATTACCAGTAAATATTAAGTTAACCTTGTCGGAAAATCAATTCAAGACTCTTCTCAAAAATCACCTACTCACCCTATACTAAATACTCATACTGTAACAAACTTTCAAACCCAATGTTATTTTACTTAAGATAATCTCATTTTTTTTATTGTCATCCTCCTTAACACTTGTTGCAATTTCATATCATCATATTGTCATCTAAAATAGTATAGTATCATCATTTTGTTAATTTGAAATAAAATATATAACTAGAAGAAACTCAATAAATTTCTCTAGTATTGTTATTTTACTAGTATAGCATCAACATATTGTAACTTGAAATAAAATATACAACTAGAATAAATTCCTGATCTTATATAACCTGTTTTCTGTCGCCTTTTTTTGTCTGAGAAGTGTAGCATATAACAGTAGCCAAATCGATTGACTGGTATTATATAATTGAAAGCTGGGGTTGAAATCAGGTGGTCTGTCGACCAGATGAGACCGGGCTTATACTGTACATAAGGGATAAGCATTTTGTAAAGAACAGATACATCTCAGCCCAGTTGTCTCCTTCCCTGGTGTGGCATCTGGTGAAAAACTGTGTTTGCCATGGTGTTCAAGACATTACAGGGGGCCCTTTTTGTAAGCATTGGAATTCGTAATTTTCGAAATCGTGACTTTTATAGTCAAAATATTGACTTAAAACGCGTTTGACTCGCAAAGTCGCTCATCCCAGACGCGCGAGAAGCCCCGGCGGCCCCACACCATTCACAGTCAGTGGCCATTGTTCATCAGCAGTGAGAAACACCCCCAGGGCTCATACAATACATTTCGAATATTGCTTTTTGTTTTAGTGCTTACAACTGCTAAATAAGCCACCATGGGCCCAAAGAAAGCTAGTGCCAGCCTTTTGAAAGACGATGACAAACACGATAAAATTAAAGAAAAGATTGAGAAAAAAAAAGTGGTGGTGGTATAAGGGGAGGGTGGTAGGATGGTGGTGATTGTGGTAGTGATAGTGGTAGGATGGTGGTAGAGGGTGGAGTGATGGAGGAGGGTGGTAGTGGTGGTGGTGGGTGGGAGGGTGGTGGTAGTGATGGTGGTAGAGGGGGAGTGATGGTGGAGAGGTGTTAGTGATGGTGGTAGAGGGTGGAGTGATGGTGGTAGAGGGTGGTAGGGTTGCGATGTTGGTAGAGGGTGGTAGTGATGGTGGTATAGGGTGTAGTGATGGTGGTATAGTGGTAGTTATGGTGGTAGGGGGTGGTAAATGGAGATTTGTAATGTGGGAGGAAAGATTTGGAAGGAACATCACCCTAACAAAGATGTTAAAGGTTCGGAACATGTACAATGACAATGTCTTTCCCATTTTGGGGAAATTTTAAAGAGACGCCAGAAACAGAGCTCTCTGGATAGATATTTAGTGCCACAGGTGTGCAGTGACTCTCAAGCTGGTCCTAGTGGCATTAAAAAACAAAGAAGGGAAGTAACCCCGGAAAAGGAATTGGTATCTGAAGTCTTTATGGAAGGATTTTTCCAAACAGTAATTTCTCCATCCTCTCCCTCCTCCCGCTTCCATACACTAAGAAGAATCTTCAATAAAGGTAAGTGTCATGTTATTATTGTTTTATTCTGTGTCATTGTTCTCTTGTATGTACATCTATGTTTCATGTAAAAAATATTTTGTTTTAATATTTTGGGGGGTGTCTGGAAGGGATTATTTGAAATTACATTATTTCTTATGGGGAAAATGGTTTCACAAATCGTCAATTTCGCCATTAGTCACACTCTGAAACGGATTAATTATGAAAACGAGGGTCCACTGTATGTGTTACTTTCCTAACAATAATTTCCATCAGGGGTTCATCAAAGAATAACCCCGAAACATTCCAGTTCAGTTTCATTCTTCCCAAGGTCAAGATTGCCATATTCCACTTTGAGTTTCATCAAAGTGATGGGGATTGGGAAAAAATTGGCACCTGCTGCCAATCCCAGATGTGGTCTGCTGACAGGTGGTTGTGGTTGTGCAGGTTGGTGTGGTGGGTGAGGATGGCCTTGTTAGATGTCTGAGTCAGCAGCTTGGCTACCACACTGAAAGTCGAAGACTTAACCCTTTGACTGTTTGGTCGTATATATCGCTTACGAACCACTGTTTCGACGTGTCTATACCCCTAAATTCAGCGGCCCCAAATCAAGCAAAGAAAGCTGGTAGGCCTACATGTGAGAGAATGGGTCTCTGTGGCACTGTGGGAGTATAAAAAATCGGGCAGCCAGTGGTGCATTGTGGGAATGCCATTTCAGTAGTCCTTGTTCAGCATACCTAGCAGTAAGAATTATCTGACTCCCTTTGGGGCATCTGGGATTTTCTTCCTCAATATCAACACAGATGGAAGTGTCTCTGAAGATAAATTTCATGGTTTTTAGGAGTTTGGACCAAGAAATGTCGCCCAGGATACCGAAGGAAGGATGGAAAAAGAAAGTAAGGAAAAGGAAGAGATGAGAGGAAGGAAAGAAGAGATGAGAGGAAGAAGGAAAAAGAAAAAAGGAATTGGAAAGAAAGAGAGAAAAGGAAAAAAAAGATGAAAGGAAGAAAAAGGAAAGATAGAAAGGAAGGAAATATGTGAAAAAGGATAAAGAAAGGAAGGAATAAAGGAAGAAAGGAAGGAAAGAAGGAAAGGAAGGAGATTGGGAAAGAAGACACCCCTTTTGTGTTGGGCAGGTTGAACAGGGGGGGGTGGTGGTAATGTATAAATGCATTTTGACAGCTGCCTTACCCTGACTCAGCAAATTTAGATGTCCCACACACACACATACACACAAAGCTTGGAGCTTTGAAGTGCTAATTGGTTGATGGAAAGTGTCCAGTCATTATATTGTTATATATATTATAGAACAACAGTAATAAACAATTTTTTTTATTTTTGTTTGTGTAAACAAGTTTTGTAAAAAATATAATGATACTAATGTTGGTGCAATATTGTGTTGCATACAACGAGTGTATATATATATACATTGCACCTTTCTTTGGTCTCACAGGCCACATAAGTTACGTAAAAAATAAAATAGTGAAAAAACAAGAAACCTACGAAAAGAAGTAAACCAAAGTTTACCGGGTGAGGGATTTCCGCTGTTGCCATACGCGGCTCATTTTTTTTCCAACTTTACCGCTCTATATCTCATAAGTACTGATCGCAAAAAATTTTTTGGGGATTTAAACAATAGAAAAATAATCTTTAAATTTTGATAAGAATTTTTTTTTTTTTTTAATATTTTTCAACATGACATGACAGTTTCAGAAAGGTCTCCACAGTCAAAGGGTTAATGAATTTTATGAGACACACACACAGAATTTGGCAGACTCGAGCCTATCTGATTTTAACATGACGCCAAATGACTTCGAGGGAAAATGACAAGCCCCTGCACTCCAGGCCCAGACTATCAAGAACTGCAAGAAGCACATATTTTAACCCTTAAACTGTCCACATGTAGATATACGTTTGCCCTGCGTACTGCCCGAACGTAGATCTACGTTTTTTTTAAATGCTTTTAACCTGCCACGATAAGCCTGAGTTGCCAAGAGATTAGAAAATGGGTCTGTGCACTCAGTGTGTGCAGTATTACAACATGTGGGAATGACAAAAAAAATGGACTTTTCATTTTAAAGAAAAAAAACAATTTATTTTTTTTTCAAAATATTCGGTCAGCTACGCACTGAACGTATACTAAGTGTGGACAGTTTAAGGGTTAACATTCTATGGAGAGGGAGCATGGACACAAGGGTTGTCCCACAGCCTAATAACAACAGACATAGCCACACTCACAAAGGGGCAGTAAAGCAATAGCAAAGAACTACAACAAATAGTGCTAACGTCCCATATCATAAAAATCTTTGAAAGGGTTCTAAGAAGCAAGATCGCCACCCATCTAGATTCCCATCAGTTACACAACCCAGGGCAATATGGGTTAGAGCGGTCACTCCTTTCTGTCCTAACTACTGCACCACTATGACAAGTTCCTGCAGATGTAGTATACATAGACTGCAAAAACCTTTGACAATGTGACCATGGTGTAAAAAGCGCACAAAGTGCGTGATAAAGGAATAACAGGAAAAGTTGGTTGATGGATCTATAATTTCCTAACAAATAGAACACAAAGAGTCGTAGTAAACAGAGTAAAGTCTGAGGTGGCTACGGTGAAAAGCTCTGTTCCACCAGGCAGAGTACTCGCTCCCATCCTGTTCCTCAATTACTCCAATATAGAAAACGTGAGGAAATTAAAACTACATCGGATTATAAAACAAATTCCAACCACACAATAGAGCAAAAAACTAACATAAAAGACCTGGAAGTGAGCATGTCAGAGGATCTCACCTTCAAAGACCATAACATCGTTTCAATCGCATCTGCTAGAAAAATGACAGGATGGATAATGAGAACCTTCAAAACTAGGGATGCCAAGCCCATGATGACACTCTTCAGATTGCTTGTTCTATCTAGGCTGGAATATTGCTCCACACTAACAGCACCTTTCAAAGCACGTAAAATTGCTGACCTAGAAAGTGTACAGAGAACCTTCACGGCACACATAACTGCAATAAAACACCTCAATTACTGGGAACGCTTGAAGTTCCTAAACCTGTACTCCCTAGAATTCAGGTGGGAGAGATACATGATTATATACACTTGGAAAATCCTAGAGGGATTAGTACCAAACTTGCACTTGAAAATCACTCCCTGTGAAAGCAAAAGACTCAGCAGACGATGCAACATCCCCCAATGAAAAGCAGGGGTGCCACTAGCACGATAAGAGACAACACAATAAGTGTCAGGGGCCTAAGACTGTTCAACTGCCTCCCAGCATACATAAGGGGGATTATACACACACAACCCGCACATATAAAAGAGAGGAGCTTACGACGACGTTTCGGCCCGACTTGGACCATTTACGTCGTCGTAAGCTCCTCTCTTTTATATGTGCGGGTTGTGTGTGTATTGTTCCAGTCACGGTATTGTGTCTTTTTGTTATTTATATATAAGGGGGATTACCAATAGACCCCTGGCTGTCTTCAAGAAGGTACTGGACAGGCACCTAAAGTCAGTACCTGACCAGCCAGGCTGTGGTTCGCACGCGGGTTGCGTGCGGCCAGCAGTAACAGGCCCTGATCCACCATGAGGACAGGTCAGAGGCCAGGCCATGGGGGCATTGACCCCCAAAACTTCCTCCAGGTATGGGCCACTGCTGGTGCCTCATGGCGTATGGTATCACCACCATTTGATGATGCATGCACATTATCCATCCCAACTGTAACAATATAATCGTCATTTTCATTATCTGTTCCTGGTGTAGGGCCACGAGATGTACTCCTTCCCTTGGAATAGCATATGGCACACTACCAGAACGCATGTAGTCATACATACTGATGCTTCACTGTAGAATATTCCTCCTTACTGTCGGTACTGGAATTGTAATCAAGAGCTTGGAAATCACAATCACTATCATTATCACTGCTCACATCTAAGTCCTGGAAATGAAAAAATAAGAGTTTCCTCTTTCGCCGTGGTACAACTGAACATGAACAAGACGGGCCAGCACCAGAGGTGGAAGGTTGAGGGTCGTCTGGGTTTTCAGCACTACAGTGGACCCTCGGTTTCCGTCATTAATCCGTTCCAGAGAGATCGGCGAAAACTGAAACCCTTTTCCCCCTAAGAAATAATGTAAATCCAATTAATCTGTTCCAGACACCCAAAAGTATTAACAAATAATTTTTTTTTTTTTGGTTAAGTATAGATTTACATGCAGAAAAGAATGAACTTTCAAACACTTACCTTTATTGAAGACTCTTGGTGTATGGAAGACAGGGAGAAGGGGAGAGGGAAGAGAGGTTATTCTTTGGAAGGTGAATCCCCCTCCATAAGGACTCTAGGTACCAAGTCCTTATCTGGAGTCACTTCCCTTCTTTGTCTTTTACTGTCACTAGGACCAGCTTGAGAGTCACTGGACTCCTGTCGCACAAAAAATGATCCAGAGAACTCTGTTTCTGGAGTCTCTTTAAAATTTCCCTAAAATGGGACATTGGGCATTGTCATTAGTCCACAAATGTTTGCACCCTACTCCACATTGCACAAATCACTACCACCCTCTACCACCATCACAACCACTACCATAAATAACAAAAGGCACAATACCGTGACTGCAACAATACACACACAACCCGCACATATAAAAGGGAGGAGCTTACGACGACGTTTCGGCCCGACTTGGACCATTTAAAAAGTCACACTAACACACAGAGACGGAGGAAGGGGTATTTATAGGCAGGTGTGTATAACCACTACCACCTTCTACCACCATCACAACCACCCTCTACCACCATCACAACCACTAAAACCCTCTACCACCATCGCAACCACTACCACCCTCTACCACCATCACAACCACTACCACCCTCTACCACCATCACTACCACTCTCTACCACCATCACTACCACTCTCTACCACCATCACTACCACCCTCTACCACCACCACTTTTGTATTTTTCAACAATCTTTTTCTTTAATTCTACAGTGTTCCTCACTTTCCTTACCAAAGAAGTGGCACTGCAGCTTTCTTTGGGCCCATGGTGTTTTATTTAGCAGTCACACACTGTTATGCAGGTTTCTGCATGACATGTAGGTAGTAGGTTGGTAGACAGCAACCACCCAGGGAGGTACTACCATACTGCCAGGTGACTGTGAAACAGAAACCTGAAACTGTTTTACATGATGGTAGGATTGCTGGTGTCTCTTTTTTCTGTCTCATAAACACGCTGGATAACAGGTATATCTAGCTACTTCTACTTACACTTTAGGTCACACTACACAGGCATGCACATGCATATATATACATACACACATCTAGGTTTTTCTTCTTTTTCTTAATAGCTCTTGTTCTTTTTATTTTCTCTATTGTCCATGGGGAAGTGGAAAAGAATCTTTCCTCCGTAAGCCATGCGTGTCGTATGAGGCGACTAAAATGCCGGGAGCAATGGACTAGTAACCCCTTCTCCTGTACACATTTACTAAAAAAGAGAAGAGAAACTTTATAAAACTGGGTTGTTTGAATGTGCGTGGATGTAGTGCGGATGATAAGAAAGAGATGATTGCTGATGTTATGAATGAAAAGAAGTTGGATGTCCTGGCCCTAAGTGAAACAAAGCTGAAGGGGGTAGGCGAGTTTCAGTGGGGAGAAATAAATGGGATTAAGTCAGGAGTATCTGAGAGAGTTAGAGCTAAGGAAGGGTAGCAATAATGTTGAAGGATCAGTTATGGAAGGAGAAGAGGGAATATAAATGTGTAAATTCAAGGATTATGTGGATTAAAATAAGGGTCGGACGCAAAAAGTGGGTCATAATAAGCATGTATGCACCTGGAGAAGAGAGGAGTGTAGAGGAGAGAGAGAGATTTTGGGAGATGTTAAGCGAATGTATAGGAACTTTTGAACCAAGTGAGAGAGTAATTGTGGTAGGGGACCTAAATGCTAAAGTAGGAGAAACATGTAGAGAGGGTGTGGTAGGTAAGTTTGGGATGCCAGGTGTAAATGATAATGGGAGCCCTTTGATTGAACTTTGTATAGAAAGGGGTTTAGTTATAGGAAATACATATTTTAAGAAGAAGAGGATAAATAAGTATACAAGATATGATGTAGGGCGTAATGACAGTAGTTTGTTGGACTACGTATTGGTAGGTAAAAGTCTGTTAAGTAGACTTCAGGATGTACATGTTTATAGAGGGGCCACAGATATATCAGATCACTTTTTAGTTATAGCTACAGTGGGAGTAAAAGGTAGATGGGATACAAGGAAAATAGAATCAGTAAGTAAGAGAGAGGTGAAGATTTATAAACTAAAAGAGGAGGCAGTTAGGGTAAGATATAAACAACTATTGGAGGATAGATGGGCTAGTGAGAGTGTAGGCAATGGGGTCGAAGATGTATGGGGTAGATTTAAAAATGTAGTGTTAGAGTGTTCAGCAGAAGTTTGTGGTTACAGGCGAGTGGGTGCAGGAGAGAAGAAGAGCGATTAGTGGAATGATGATGTAAAGAGAGTAGTAAGGGAGAAAAAGTTAGCATATGAGAGGTTTTTACAAAGTAGAAGTGATGCAAGGAGGGAAGAGTATATGGAGAGAAAAAGAGAGGTTAAGAGAGTGGTGAAGCAATGTAAAAACAGAGCAAATGAGAGAGTGGGTGAGATGTTATCAACAAATTTTGTTGAAAATAAGAAAAAGTTTTGGAGTGAGATTAATAAGTTGAGAAAGCCTAGGGAACAAATGGATTTGACAGTTAAAAATAGGAGAGGAGAGTTATTAAATGGAGAGTTAGAGGTATCAGGAAGATGGAGGGAATATTTTGAGGAGTTGTTAAATGTTGATGAAGACAGGGAAGCTATGATTTCGTGTATTGGGCAAGGAGGAATAACATCTTGTAGGAGTGTGGAAGAGCCAGTTATGAGTGTGGGGAAAGTTCGTGAGGCAGTGGGTAGAATGAAAGGGGGTAAGGCAGCTGGGATTGATGGGATAAAGATAGAAATGTTAAAAGCAGGTGGGGATATAGTTTTGGAATGGTTGGTGCTATTATTTAATAAATGTATGGAAGAGGGTAAGGTACCTAGGGATTGGCTGAGAGCGTGTATTGTTCCTTTGTATAAAGGCAAAGGGGACAAAAGAGAGTGCAAAAATTATAGGGGAATAAGGCTGTTGAGTGTACCAGGTAAAGTGTATGGTAGAGTTATTATTGAAAGAATTAAGAGTAAGACAGAAAGCAGGATAGCAGATGAACAAGGGGGCTTTAGGAAAGGTAGGGGGTGTGTAGACCAAGTGTTTACAGTGAAACATATAGGTGAACAGTATTTGGATAAGGGTAAAGAGGTTTTTGTGGCATTTATGGATTTGGAAAATGCGTATGATAGGGTGGATAGGGGGGCAATGTGGCAGATGTTGCAGGTGTATGGAATAGGAGGTAGGTTACTGAAAGCAGTGAAGAGTTTTTATGAGGATAGTGAGGCTCAGGTTAGAGTGTGTAGGAGGGAGGGGACTATTTCCCAGTAAAAGTGGGCCTTAGACAAGGATGTGTGATGTCACCGTGGTTGTTCAATATATTTATAGATGGGGTTGTAAGAGAAGTGAATGCGAGGGTCTTAGCAAGAGGTGTGGGGTTAAAAGATAAAGAATCAAATACAAAGTGGGAGTTGTCACAGTTGCTTTTTGCTGATGACACTGTGCTTTTGGGAGATTCTGAAGAGAGGTTGCAGAGATTGGTGGATGAATTTGGTAGGGTGTGTAAAAGAAGAAAATTGAAGGTGAATATAGGAAAGAGTAAGGTGATGAGGATAACAAAAAGATTAGGTGATGAAAGATTGGATATCAGATTGGAGGGAGAGAGTATGGAGGAGGTGAATGTATTCAGATATATGGGAGTGGACATGTCAGCAGATGGGTCTATGAAGGATGAGGTGAAGCATAGAATTGATGAGGGGAAAAGGGTGAGTGAAGCACTTCGGAGTCTGTGGAGACAAAGAACTTTGTCCATGGAAGTAAAGAGGGGAATGTATGAGAGCATAGTTATACCAACACTCTTATATGGGTGATGAATGTTGCAACGAGGAGAAGGCTGGAGGCAGTGGAGATGTCATGTCTGAGGTCAATGTGTGGTGTGAATATAATGCAGAGAATTCGGAGTTTGGAAATTAGGAGGAGGTGCGGGATTACCAAAACTATTATCCAGAGAGCTGAGGAGGGGTTGTTGAGGTGGTTCGGACATGTAGAGAGAATGGAATGAGACAGAATGACTTCGAGAGTGTATAAATCTGTAGTGGAGGGAAGGCGTGGTAGGGGTCGGCCTAGGAAAGGCTGGAGGGAGGGGGTAAAGGAGGTTTTGTGTGCGAGGGGCTTGGACTTCCAACAAGCATGTGTGAGCGTATTTGATAGGAGTGAATGGAGACAAGTGGTTTTTAATACTTGACGTGCTGTTGGAGTGTGAGCAAAGTAACATTTATGAAGGGATTCAGGGAAACCGGCAGGCAGGACTTGAGTCCTGGAGATGGGAAGTACAGTGTCTGCACTCTGAAGGACAGGTGTTAATGTTGCAGTTTTATAACTGTAGTGTCAAGCACCCCTCTGGCAAGACAGTGATAAAGTGAATGATGATGAAAGTTTTTCTTTTTCAGGTCACCCTGCCTTGGTGGGAATCGGCCGATGTGTTAATAAAATAAAAATAAAATGTAATTTTTTTTTTTTTTTCAACAAGTCGGCCGTCTCCCACCGAGGCAGGGTGACCCAAAAAGAAAGAAAATCCCCAAAAAGAAAATACTTTCATCATCATTCAACACTTTCACCACACACACATAATCACTGTCTTTGCAGAGGAGCTCAGATACGACAGCTGAGAATTGTCCCTCCCAGCTGTCACTATCCCAGACCCCTCCTTTAAAGTGCAGGCATTGTACTTCCCATTTCCAGGACTCAAGTCCAACTAAATCAATTAACTGGTTTCCCTGAATCCCTTCATAAAATGTTACCCTGCTCACACTCCAACAGATCGTCATGTCCCAAAAACCATTCGTCTCCATTCACTCCTATCTAACACGCTCACACATGCTTGCTGGAAGTCCAAGCCCTTCGCCCACAATACCTCCTTTACCCCTTCCCTCCAACCTTTTCTAGGACGACCCCTACCCCGCCTTCCTTCCCCTACAGATTTATACGCTCTCCAAGTCATTCTACTTTGATCCATTCTCTCTAAATGACCAAACCACCTCAACAACCCCTCTTCAGCCCTCTGACAAATACAGTCATACCTCGGTTAACGATGCTGTCAGTTAACGAAAGTTTCGGGTAACGATATTTATAACGTAAAAAAAATGATTGCTTGTAACGATGTTTGCTTCGGGTAAAGACATTCATACCGGACGTGTCCGCGTGGCGCCCAGCTGAGCGCGCACTCCAGGGAGCGTCAGTGTGCTATTGTTTACAAGCGAGAGCGACCACCCACCCACACCCACGCATTCATACCAGTATATTGTCTTTATTCAACTGTTTTTAGTGCTTGCAACTGCTAAATAAGCTACCATGGGTCCAAGGAAAGCTCCTAGTGGTAAGCCTGTGGCAAAGAGGAACAGAAATACGATAGAACTGAAGAAGGAGATAATAGAAAAATATGAAAGTGGAGTGCGTATCACTGAGCTGGCCAGGCTGTATGGTAAAGCCTTTTCTACCATCGCTACCATTGTGGCCAAGAAAAATACAAGTAAAATCAAGGAAGCTGTTGTTGCAAAAGGTTCATCTGTGTTCACAAAACAGAGACCACAAGTGCTGGAAGATGTGGAAAGGTTGTTGTTGGTGTGGATCAACGAGAAACAGTTAGCAGGAGATACTGTTTTGGAGGCAATAATATGTGAAAAAGCAAGGCACTTGCATGATGATCTCGTTAAGAAAATGCCTGCAACGAGTGCTGAAGTGAGCGAATTTAGAGCCAGCAGAGGCTGGTTTCACAAATTTAAGAATCGAAGTGGCATACATAGTGTTGTGAGGCATGGTGAGGCAGCCAGTTCTGACAAAATTGCGGCTGAAAAATATGTGCCTGAATTCCAGGAGTACATAGAGGCTGAACAATTCCTCCCCCACAAGTGTTTAATTGTGATGAAACAGGCCTGTTTTGGAAGAAAATGCCCATCAGGACCTTCATTACTCAGGAAGAAAAGGCACAGCCAGGACATAAGCCTATGAAAGACAGGCTAACTTTGATGCTTTGTGCTAATGCCAGTGGTGATTGCAAAGTGAAGCCTTTACTGGTGTATCTTTTGAAAATCCCGAGTGTTTGGCAGATGCGGTGTCAGCAAGTCTAACTTGTGTGTGATGTGGAAATCTAACAGAAAGGCATGGGTCACAAAGGACATTTTCTTAGAGTGGTTCAATGGCGTGTTTGGCCCCAGTGTGAAGAAATATCTATTGGACAATAATTTGCCACTTAAGTGCCTCCTGATAATGGACAATGCTCCTTGTCATCCTCCAAACTTGGTAGAGAAAATTATGGAGGAGTTTAAATTCATCAAAGTGAAGTTCTTGCCCCTAATACCACTCCTCTCCTCCAGCCCATGGACCAGCAGGTCATTTCCAACTTTAAAAAACTCTACACCAAAGCAATGTTTCAAAAGTGCTTTGATGTGACCACAGACATGAATATAACCCTAAGAGACTTTTGGAAAAACCATTTCCATATGCTGCATTGTGTAAACCTTATAGGTAAGGCTTGGGAGGGAGTGACTACCAGGACTTTGAACTCTGCCTGGAGAAAATTGTGGCCAGACTGTGTCCTAGAGAGGGATTTTGAAGGTTTTGGGGCTGAGCCTCAGAACCCTGAGCCTGAGCCTGTTGTGGAAGAAATTGTGGAATTGGGCAAGTCTATGGGGTTAGAGGTGAGTGGTGAGGATGTGGAACAGTTGGTGGAGGAGCACAAGGAAGAGCTAACCACTGAAGATCTGCAAGAGCTTCAACAGCAACTGGAACAAGAGGAGGAGGAGGAGGAGGAACAGAGATGGAAGAAGGTGCCTTCTTCAAGGATTAAGGAGATCTGTGCCAAATGGAGTGATGTGCAAGGCTTTATGGATGAATATCACCCTAACCATGCTGTTGCAGGCCGTGCTGGCAACCTGTACAATGACACAGTGGTGTGTCATTTCAGGGATGTGTTAAAGAATCGCCAGACACAGAGCTCCCTGGACAGATATATTGTTAGAAAGAGGTCCAGTGACTCTCAAGCTGGTCCTAGTGGCATTCAAAGAAAAAGGGAAGTAACCCCAGAAAAGAACTTGGTACCTGCAGTGTTAATGGAAGGATTCCCTTCCAAACACTAGCATACTACTCCACCTTCTCCCCTCCTCCTGTCCTCCACACATCAACAACTCTTCAATAAATGTAAGTGACATGTTATTGTACAATATTTACATGTGTATTTATTTATTGTTCATTAAATTGTGTATTATTTAATGTCAAAAAGTTCTAAAAAATATTTTATTTAACTACTTTTGGAAGTCTTGGACGGATTAAATTTATTTCCATTATTTCTTATGGGGAAAATTGATTTGGTTAACGATTGTTTCGGCTAAAGATATGCCCTCTCTGACGGATTAATATCGTTAACCGAGGTATGACTGTACTTTTAGTAACTCCACACCTTCTCCTAATTTCCACATTCCGAATTTTCTGCATAATATTTACACCACACATTGCCCTTAGACAGGACATCTCCACTGCCTCCAGCCTCCTCCTCGCTGCAGCATTTGCAACCCATGCTTCACACCCATATACAGTGGACCCCCGCTATTCGAACGGCTCGGCAGTCGAACAAATCGTCATTAGTACAAAAATTTCGATATCGTCATGCGAACAAATTATCGCGAGTCGAACGAATACGTTCGTGACCTGTCGGCCCAGGCGCTTGGGTGCCTCACAGCGCAGGCGTGGAGAGCCAGTCCCGCGTTGTTTACACTCGAGAGAACAATACCCTGCACGCTTCCCCAGACATTTCACACTTAATTATAATTTTTTGGAGTTTGTTCATTAAGTGCGACTGTGAAATAAGCTACCATGGGTCCCAAGAAAGTTCCTAGTGGTACCCCTGGGCTGATAAAAGTGAGAAACACCGTAGAAATGAAGAAGGAAATAATACAAAAATACGAGAGTGGTGTGCGATTGTGTGATCTTGCCAGGATATATGGCAAAAACAGGTCAACTATCGCTTCTATCCTGCTTAAGAAGGAAGAAATTAAGCAAGCTGATGTTGCAAAAGGTGTTACTGTGCGAGCCAAAAACAGACCACAAATAATCGAAGAGATTGAAAAGTTGTTGCTGGTGTGGATCAAGGATAAAGAGTTAGCGGGTGATAGTGTGTCTGAGTCAATTATTTGTGAAAAGGCAAGGAACTTGCATGCCGATCTTTTAAAGAAAATGCCTGCAACCAGTGCTGATTGTAATGGTAGTGAATTTTAAGCCAGCAAAGGCTGGTTTGAGAGATTTAAAAATCGTAGTGGCATACATAATGTGGTAAGGCATGGTGAGGCTGCCAGTTCAGACAAATATGCAGCTGAAAAATTCATAAAGGAGTTTCAGGACTACATAAAGACTGAAAAATTGAAACCTGAACAAGTGTTCAATTGTGACGAAACAGGCCTGTTTTGGAAGAAAATGCCCAACAGGACCTATATTACTCAGGAGGAAAAGGCACTGCCAGGACACAAGCCTATGAAAGACAGGCTAACTCTCATGATGTGTAGTAATGCTAGTGGGGATTTTAAATTAAAGCCTTTACTAGTGTATCACTCAGAAAATCCCAGAGTGTTCAAGAGACACAATGTCGTCAAAAGTAGATTGTGTGTCTTGTGGAGAGCTAGTCAGAATGCATGGGTCACAAAGCACCTTTTCAGTGACTGGATCCATGAAGTGTTTGGCCCCAGTGTGAGAAAATACCTACAGGAAAAGGGTTTGGACAAAAAGTGCCTCCTGTTGCTGGACAATGCTCCTTCACATCCTCAAAACATGGAAGACCTACTGTGTGAAGACTTCAAATTTATAAAACTGAAGTTCTTGCCTCCTAACACCACTCCTCTCCTCCAGCCCATGGACCAGCAGGTCATCTGTAACTTCAAAAAACTCTACACAAAAGCAGTGTTTGAAAAGTGCTTTGAAATGACCTCGGACAGTGAATTGACCCTTAGAGAGTTCTGGAAGAATCATTTCAATATCTACAGCTGCATAGGCCTTATAGGCAAGGCTTGGGAGGGAGTGACTTCAAGGACTTTGAACTCTGCTTGGAGACCATTGTGGCCAGGTTGTGTCCAACAGAGGGATTTTGAAGGGTTTGAGGCTGACCCTGACCCTGCCGACCCTGTGCCTGTTGTGGACTCAGGGGGGTCCACTGTACAGTGGACCCCCGAGTTTCGTAAACCCCGGAAATCGTACATTTATGTAAGTATAATATTGTAAGTGCTTGTGGAAAAGTATTTTTGGGGGTCTGAAATAGACTAACCTACGTGACATTTTTCCTTAAGGGAGTAAATTCGTTCGGTAATGGCACTTGAGCAAACTTCAGGAGTGAAGTTTTTACGAAACTCGGGGGTCCACTGTACTCTGCTCTTCTATTAACACTTCTGTTTTGTAAAAACCTCTCATAAGCTACCTTTTTCTCTTTTATCACATATACGTATATACGTAATATATAGCTATTGGAGAAGTGTGCCATAAATTTCATGTAATTAGAAAAAATAGTAATAATAATGTATCACCCTTAGATAAATATAAAGGATAATTTTAGAAATATGCTGTGCTTTTGGTGAATACTGTAAGTAAGTTTTAAGCTGTGAATTAAGGAAATCCAGCTAGGGATTTATTTTCCAACTGTGGTTGGGCGAGAAGGTTGGCTGGGGTCGCGGTAAACAGAGTCACATGGAGGCAGCATGGCGTGGGGATGGTGGGCCAGGAGCAGTGTATTTGAGCTAAGTTTTGTACGTCTCTGGTTGGGAAGTTCACGCCGTGGGCTGTTTAAATGTGTACCCGCCGGCTCTCTGGGGCTCTGATGTGGTCAGGGCTCGGTTGGTCAAGTGAGAGCTGTTGAATTTGGAATAACATGTTGTCGGCAGGAGAGTAGGGTAGGTGTTTATCTTAACGGTGACCCCTTCCCAGTTTGCCGCCTCTTTATGAATCTGGTTTTAGGTGTTTCAGCCATGAGAGAAATAGGAGTGTGTATAAACAGTGGTCCCTTGGTTTTCGGTCATCTCCAAACTCGAACATTTATGTAAGTGTATTTTCGTAAGGGCTTTTGCAAGTATATTTTTGGGGGTCTGAAATAGACTAACCTACGTGACATTATTTCTTAAGGAAGTAAATTCATTCGGTAATGGCACTTGAGCAGTATTCTGGAAAGAATTTTCGGCGAAAACCGAGGGTCCACTGTATTGTTAATCTAATACATTTATATTTTCTTACCTAGGAATTTTTGTGTGAAGCTTCTGATACCTCAACCCATTGAAGCACTAAACAATGGTTTAATATCAGCTATGTTTATGGGGATAGACTTGGGAGGCCTAGTTTAACAGGTGTTTTGTGTAACTTTTACCCTTTGCCCTTAGACAAGGCATTAGGCCTCAGGTAATTCCAATTTCTGCGTAACATGGGGGCCTGTATATGGGAGAATTATCAATAATTCAATAATCATACTTTATTGGGTTGGTTAGAGGAAGAATTCACTAGAAAATACTTAAACTAAAATGTTGCCTTACTTTGCAGGTGTAGTACACTCAGGTTACTACTAGGTTTTGTGTGAAATAGGTCTGGTTTTTTTTTTTTTGTGTTATTAGTAACCATAATTTTTTGGGGGGAACTAATTTACCCTTGCAGGTGCTCTATTGATGATTTTTATTGTTATTCAAATTCAAATTCAAATCCTTTATTTCATGTAATATACAAGGTGGGGTGTACTTATAATTATACATTAAAGTAGATATTACAAGATGGCCAATAATATGCCTAGGTATGCTTAGGCTTTTCAGGCAGTCTTATGATAGGTCTTACTCAATAGCTACACAATGATTATACAGATAGTAAGGTTAGGTAATTGTAGTGATTAACTAGGTTTACAAAATTTAGGTACTGGAATTTAAACATTTAAGAATTTAACAATTAGTATAAAAAGTTAGCAATTAGTTTATATATTAATGATAAAGGTGATGTATTGGCATAATATAGTTTCTATATTGGAGTGTCTTAGGCAAATTTATGACTAGCTTAAGTATTATGAAGCAATAGTTGTATTAGAATTTTGGTTAGTACTGTGCAAATTAAGAGGAATCACAGATATCGATAAGTGTATTTTGCTGTGGTTAGTACTGTGCAAATTAAGGGGAATCACAGATATCAATAAGTGTATTTTGGTGTGGATACGTGCAAGATAAAGTAGTTTTCATGTGGTTAGCTGAAGTGAGGCGAATTTAAGCCAGCAGAGGCTGGTTTCCTAAATTAAAATCGAAGTGGCATACATAGTGTTGTGAGGCATGGTGAGGCACCCAGTTCTGACAAAATTGCGGCTGAAAAATATGTGCCTAAATTTCCCAGGGAGTACATAGAGGCTGAACAATTCCTCCCCAACAAGTGTTTAATTGTGATGAAACAGGCCTTTTTTGAAAGAAAATGCCCAACAGGACCTACATTACTCAGGAGGAAAAGGCACAGCCAGGACATAACCCCTATGAAAGACAGGCTAACTTTGATGCTTTGTGCTAATGCCAGTGGTGATTGCAAAGTGAAGCCTTTACTGGTGTATTTTTTTGAAAACCCCCAGTGTTTGGCAAATGCGGTGTCAGCAAGTCTAACTTGTGTGTGATGTGGAAGTCTAAAAAAAACTTGGGTCACAAAGGACATTTTCTTAGATTGGTTCAATGGCATTTTTGGGCCCCCCAGTGTGAAGAAATATCTAGTGGACAATTGCCCAAGTGCCTCTGATAATGGACAATGCTCCTTGTCATCCTCCAAACTTGGTAGAGAGAAATTGTGGAGGAGTTTAAATTCATCAAAGTGAAGTTCTTGCCCCTAATACCACTCCTCTCCTCCAGCCCATGGACCAGCAGGTCATTTCCAACTTTAAAAAACTCTACACCAAGCAATGTTTCAAGTGCTTTGATGTGACCACGAACATGAATATAACCTAAGAGAATTTTGGAAAAACATTTCCATATGCTGTATTGTGTAAACCTTATAGGTAAGGCTTGGGAGGGAGTGACTACCAGGACTTTGAACTCTGCCTGGAGAAAATTGTGGCCAGACTGTGTCCTAGAGAGGGATTTTGAAGGTTTTGGGGCTGAGCTCAGAACCCTGAGCCTGAGCCTGAGCCTGTTGTGGAAGAAATTGTGGAATTGGGCAAGTCTTTGGGGTTTGAGGTGAGTGGTAGAGGATGTGGAACAGTTGGTGGAGGAGCACAAGGAAGAGCTAACCACTGAAGATCTGCAAGAGCTTCAACAGCAACTGGAACAAGAGTCAGTGGTCAGGACAATAGTTCAGAGGAGGAGGAGGTGGAACAGAAATGGAAGAAATTGCCTTCTTCAAGGATTAGGAGATCTGTGCCAAATGGATGATGTGCAAGGCTTTATGGATGAATATCACCTAACCATGCTGTTGCAGGCCGTGCTGGCAACCTGTACAATGACACAGTGGTGTGTCATTTCAGGGATGTGTTAAAGAATCGCCAGACACAGAGCTCCCTGGACAAATTTATTGTTAGAAAGAGGTCCAGTGACTCTCAAGCTGGTCCTAGTGGCATTAAAGAAAAGGAAGTAACCCCAGAAAGAACTTGGTACCTGCAGTGTTAATGGAAGGGGATTCCCCTTCCAAACACTAGCATACTACTCCACCTTCTCCCCTCCTCCCGTCCTCCACACATCAACAACTCTTCAATAAATGTGTGACATGTTGTACAATATTTACATGTGTATTTAGGTATTCTTCATTAAATTGTGTATTATTTAATGTCAAAAAGTTCTAAAAATTTTTTATTTAACTACTTTTGGAAGTCTTGGACGGATTAAATTTTTTTCCCATTATTTCTTATGGGGAAAATTGATTCGAGTAACGATTGTTTCGCCTTAAGATATGCCCTCTGACGGATTAATATCGTAAGTCGAGGTACCACTGTAAATGCAAGTTATGGACTTGTCACCTTGATGTTGGTAATTATCTTAAGTTTCACCTCCAAAGAAATTGTTGCCACACCATCGTAAAGTCAAAATATTTTAAGTTGAACCATTGTAGGTCAAGGAGCACCTGTACATGATTATTATCTTCGAAACATACCACAGATGACTGAGTCATGTGTTGTACGTGCGTTGAGGCCACAGTTCACTTCTTACCTTGCTGATCAACAGGTTATGACAAAGAAATTTACTGCACACTATGTTGTATTGTGTTTCCAAGTCAGGCTTATAATCTTGTGGTTTTTATATCTGCAGGGCTTGTACAACTGCAGCCTGTGGTGCCAAGATGCCTCTGGAAGCTGCTAAACCTTTGCCATCTGTCAGCAACATTGCTGATCCAGGTGAAGCTAAGAAGCAAGATCAAACTAGCAATCAAGATGTTGGGCCTAGCAATCAAGAACCTAGCAATCAAGAACCTAGCAATCAAGAACCTAGCAATCAGAAGACTAGCACTCAAGAACCTAGCACTCAACCTAACAATCAAGATGATGGGCCTAGCAATAAAGAACAACAACCTAACACTCAAGAAGAAGAACTAGCAATCAAGAACCTAGCACTCAACCTATCAGTCAAGAACCTAACATTCAAGAAAGCAGACCCCGACAACCAATATATACCTAACAATGAACTGCTGTCAAATAAGTGTGACGCCAAGGCCGAAAAAACAACAGAAAAATCCTTTTCCAATGTGAAATTCATGGGGTTTTAACCAGCTACCAGAGACACCCACAACTGTCCACTCTAAGCAGGAGAATGAGATGGTACCCAGCAGTTACTCCACTGAGGAAATGGAAGTAGCAATCCCGCTACCTGCTGATAAAATTGATACCCATGTCAAAACTCTGAGGGTCCTGGACACTAGTATTCAACAGGAAACGCCAGCCATTGATGCAAACACGGATGCAAATGGAAATGTCTGCTAATAAAAAACATAATGAGCATATTGAGGATTTATGTATTGATGATTTGGCACCATTGGAATCATGCTCTCAATCATCAGAGATATTGATTGATAATTATGCACTGATGACTTGCAATAATAGTTCTTCAACATGTCAGGCGCAGAATACAGAGAGTAGCCAACAGTCAGCAAGTCTCCTGGCTGATGTTGCTGACGGCAGGATGACACGAGCCAGGCGTGCGTGTTGCAGTGAAAGTGCAAAGGCGGACGAGAAGCCGGAAAGACTGAAAGGAAGTACAGGAAACCAGAAAAATAAAGAAAAGTGTGCGATAACAAAAGCAACACTTAACAGTGAGTTAGTGGATGTCGAAAAGGAGAATTTAAAAAGAATGGTAAAATACCGGCCATTAGACCACGAAGGAACCCCACGGGCGGGCGGGCCAGGGGCTGGGGAAAAAATCCCTGTCCCAAGTCATGAAAGATGGCAAGATACCGCCCAATGAGAAGGATGAAGTGACTTTAATACAAAGCACTTTACCCAGGAAAAGTCAATCGTATCTTTGTTTTCCACGGACTGGTGAAGAAACTCAAGCAAAGGTCAGAACGATATGACGGTTGTCTGGAAAGATAAAAATTCAGAAGAGACAGATAACGACAGTCCACTGAGAAGTTTGTTCGTCACGACTAGGCAAAGTTCAAAGAATTCGTCGGCCGTCAACCTCAGGATCCAGTTGTGAGGACAGTGACTTGGAAGTGATTGTTCCTCAGTAAACGTAAAGCTAAATCCATTTCAAGCAGCAGCAGCAGTAAAATCCTCTGCAGTTCCAGAAGAAACGGAATCTGAAGTGAGCAAAGTATCGTGTCGACTCTGAGGAGATGAGAAAATCTGGGGGAAGGCGATCAAAATGGGGAATTTTTGGGCACCCGATGAAGGTATAAATAAGAAAGAAGTCGACCAAAATTACCACCACATCAATGATTTGGACTCAAACAAACGGACCATGACGAGCTTCCACCGGCGACTCTTTCCTCCCTCCGACGACGGATGCCAGCACTGCTGATGTTATGCGAAATGTCAATGCTGACATGTTACTGATTAAACAAATGCGTGAGGAAAAATTAAAGGTTCCTGAAGTGACCACCGACATGTCCCCGCAGGAATCTGTAATATCCAAAAAGTCCTCTCTGTTACCACAAAGAAATTTTTTTACGAAGGTCAATGAATCCCTTACAAAAGCTGAAGCTCTTCTAGATAGAGACGGTATAATGTTTGAAGATCTGTGCACACCTGTAGAGGCGAAGAACAGCTGTCACCTGTAGAGGCGAAGAACAGCTGTGCACCTGTAGAGGCGAAGAACAGCTTTGCACCAGTGATGAGCAACAGCATCAACCCCAACACAACACCACCAAAAAAGCAGTAAATATGACAGAGGTAAGTGTGTGATTTTGGAGTGTGTGTGCAAGGGGACATTTATAAAGGTTCACAGAGGGAAAGTTGGTTACTAGACGTGAGTCCTGGAGGTGGAAAAGGATGGGTTGAGGATGTTACAGTAATGGAGGTGGGAAGCACAGTGTCTGTCCCTCTAAGAATGAGTGGGGAAAGGTACAGTTCTGGAGGTGGGAAGTACAGTGCCTGCACTCTGAAGGATGGGTAAAAGATGTTACAGTTCTGGAGGTGGGACGTATGGTGCATGTACTCTGAAGGATGGGTGAAGATGTTACAGTTCAGGGCCATCTGAATCATGGTGTCATCACATTTCTGAAAGACAGTCATTGAATGAATGATGGTGAATGTATTTTCCTCTTTATACCATCCTGATTCAGCCGTTGAGGCTAAACAAAATAAAATTATCTTGTGCACAGGATCAGAATCAGTAATAATGGGTAATAATATTTTTCTCTATTTTCCCTATTTATTGTTATTTTTCCTGTACAGACGAATGTGGATGGTGAAGTGAAGGATGGTGAAGCGGAGGATGGTGAAGCGGAGGATGGTGAAGCGGAGGATGAGGAAGAGGTGGATAATGTCAGCCACAGCAGTGCATACCTTCCCAGAGTGAAGCAGTCAGTACTCAGAAGCAACAACAAGTCAAGGTACTACTTGGACAGTCATATGCTACTGGACTGGTTAGCCAGACTACTTCCGTCCCCCCGCTACTGTGTGACTCCTACGAGTTTAGCGCACTCACAAATATAATAAGTTAGAATTCTAGGAAGGGAGGGTGGTAGACATCAACCACCCAGGGAGGTACATCTACCATCCTGTGGTAGTAGGTTGATAAAAAATCAACCACCCAGGAGGTACTCCATCCTATGGTAGTAGTTTGGTGGGAAACAACCACACAGGAGGTACATACTACCATCCCGTGGTAGTAGGTTGATAGACATCAACCACCCAGGGAGGGTACTACCATCCTGTGGTAGTAGTTTGGTAGACAGCAACCACCCAGGAGGTACTACCCCTCCTGTGGTAGTAGTTTGTAGACAGCAAACCCAGGAGGTACATACTACCATCCTGTGGTAGTAGGTTGATAGACGTCAACCACCCTGGGAGATCTACCATCCTGTGGTAATAGTTTGGTAGACAGCAACCACCCAGGAGGTACTAAAATGTCCTGTAATAATAGGTTGGTACACAGCCACCCAGGGATACTACTGTCCTGTGGGAGTAGGTTGAGTAGACCACCACACAGGGAGGTACTACCATCCTGGGTAGTAGTTTGGTAGACGGCAACCACCCAGGGAGGTATTACCATCCTGTAGTAGTAGTTTTTGGGAGACAGCAACCACCCAGGAGGTACTACCATCCTGTGGTAATACGTTGGTGCCCTCAACCACCCAGGGAGGTACTACCATCCTGTGGTAGTAGTTTTAGACAGCAACCACCCAGGGAGGTACTACCATCCTTGATAGTAGTTTGTGGGGGGCAACCACCCAGGGAGTACTACTGTCCTGTAGTAATAGGTTGGTACACAGCAACCACCCAGGGAGGTACTACTGTCCTGTAGTAATAGGTTGGTACACAGGAACCGCCCAGGGAGTGCACCCTCCTGTGGTAGTACGTTGGTGCATATCAACCACCCAGGGTACTACCATCCTGTGGTAGTAGTTTTGTAGACAGCAACCACCAGGGAGGTACTACCATCTTGTAATAGTAGTTTGGTAGACAGCAACCACCCAGGAGGTACTCTGTCCTGTGGTAGTAGGTTGATACACAGCAACTGCCCAGAGAGGTAGTACTACCGTCCTGCCAAGTGAGTGTAAACGGAAGCCTGTAATTGTTTTACATGATGGTAAGGTTGCTGGTATCTTTTTCTGTCTCATAAACATGAAAGATTTCAGGTATATCTTGCTACTTACAGTTAGGTCACACACACTTGCATGTACAAGCATATATATACACCCCTCTGGTTTTCTTCTATTTTCTTACTAGTTCTTGTTTATTTCCTCTTTTCTCCATAGGGAAGTGGGACAGAATTCTTCCTCCATAAGCCATGCGTGTCGTAAAAACGCAACTGAAATGCCAGGAGCAGGGGCTAGTAACACCTTCTCCTGTATACATAAATGCCAGGAGAAATGGGCTAAGTAACACCTCCTGTATACATAAATGCCGGGAGCAAGAGGCTAGGAACACCTTCTCCTGTATACTAAATGCTGGGAGCAAGGGGCTAGTAACTACCTTCTCCTGTATACATAAATACCAGGAGCAAGGGGCTAGTAACACCTTCTCCTGTATACATAAATGCCACAAGCATGGGGCTAGTAACACCTGTATACATAAATGCCACGAGCAAGGGCTAGTAACACCTTCTCCTGTATACATAAATGCACAGGCAAGGGGCTATTAACACCCTTCTCCTGTATGCATAAATGCCATGAGCAGGGCTAGTAACACCTTCTCCTGTATACATAAATGCCACGAGCATGGGGCTAGTAACACCTTCTCCTGTATACATAAATGCCACGAGCAAGGGGCTAGTAACACCTATACATTAAATAATAATAATAATTTATTTAGACATGATACAATGTGAGCTACATAGTTAGGTATAAATGAGGTGTACATACTTAAAAAGCCCTAATATGCTGAGCATTGTGGGCAATCTTAAGATTAACTAACAGTAGAATACACTGGTAAAAAATTATGGTTGATAATTTACAAAATAAGTATGGTTGTGTATCTAAGTTGTAAAATTTGAATATAAGTTGAACATAATAATTTATTGATTGCAGCAATGCAATTATTTGAAATGAGATCAAACAAATTAAAACAATTAGTTGTATTGTAATTACAGTTTATATGGTCATTATATAAGTTACACAGGTACAAGAGGTAGTTATTTTGTTGTTTAATAGTTAAACAGCTCAGTGTGCATTATTTATAGCAGGTTTTTACATTAAGTGGTAATCAACTTTGTTGGGTATTGTGCACTTAGGTTTGGGTGATAGGTGGTTTTTAACATCATTTGAATTGAGGTGTAGAGCAGGTTTCTTGTGAAATCACAGGTGTGAATTCAAATTTTGGACCTTTTATATGTATTAGAGTTTTTGCATAGCGTTAGACTGGACAGGAGCAATCGAGGTGATCTGTGTCTAGTGTTATGGTCATGTGTCTGTTAAAGTTGGTAAGGAGAAGTTTGAGTGGTGGGTTAATATTTGCATGGAAGTGTTCTATGTATGTAGTAGGCACAGTAAAAAAATATGAATGTATGTGTTGAGTAAGTTTAGATTTTGAATTGGTGGAGTATGTTGTCACAGGTGTGAATTTGTTATCATTTTAACTGCAGCTTTTATTTAATGTTATTAATGGTCTGAGATGAGTGTTGATGTTGAGCCCCATGTGCAGATTCCATAGGTGAGTAGGGGGTAAATGAGTAGGTGCTATAGGGTGGAGCTTGGTTGTGGGACATAGTGTGCTTGGATAGTATTCCCACGGTCTTGGAGACTTTCTTGGAAATTTGTTGTATATGTGTCTGAAATTTTGGTACTATAAGATGGATACCCTAAAATTTTCCCTCTGTGAGTTTTGTGATAGGGGACCCGTTTATCATTATGTTAAGTAGTACATTTGTAGCTCTGTTTAAACTGAATGAAATAGGTTTATCAATATTGAGAGTAAGTTTGTTGATCATCATCAGAATAGATATTTTCTGTAATTAGCATTTACAGTGTTATTTAAATATATTCTGAGCAGGGTGAGGAAAAAATTGTGTAGTCTGTCTGCAAATAGTATGGGTTTAATTAGTTGAGATGCATTTGGTAGGTCATTAGTATAAATGAGAAGAGAAGTGGGCTAAGAACACTTTCCTGTGGGACACCTACTGTAATAGTTTGTGTGGTAGAGATAGCTCCATTTGTGTACACATATTGGTTTCTAATTTCTAGGTATGATTTTAGGTAGCTGAAGTGCCCTCTTTATACTATAGTGTGATAATTTTAGGTGTAAACAGATCATGGTCAACTGTATCAAGCTTTACGTAAATCAATGAAGATTCCCACTGGGATTTCTTTTTCTCAGGCGGTGTAAATTATTTCTAGCATGTGTATAATTGCATCATTTTGTATTTTTATTAGGCCTGAATCCAAATTGACAGTGGTTGAGTACGTTGTGGGAGATGAGGTAGAGATATATCTGTCTATAAATTAATTTTTCAAAGATTTTGGAGAGAAGGGTAAGTTAGATATCGGCTATAGTTATTCAGGTCTGTTTGATCCTCCTCCTTTATGTATGGGGGTAACCCTCGCTATTTGATATTGATGGGAAGGTAAGAAGTTGATGGATTTGGTATAGAATGTTTGCAATAATTGGTGAGAGAACTTGAGAAGCTTTTGTATATAAAAGGTGGTAAGTTATTTAGGTCTCCTGCCTTGTTTTTAATGTGTTGATTATAGTGAAACGTCTATTGGGTTGGTCGGGCTAGGAGCCAGTGTGTTCGGATGGAGTGCCCAGTGAGATGAGTCGTTAGGTGGAGTGTTTTGAACTTGGGATTTTGCTTGCCAGCTTTTTCCTATGGTGGAGAAGAAATCATTGAGGTTTGTTTTGCTGTTTCAGTAGGTGGGAGTAGGGGTTCATCTGGTTTTGTTAGCTTGATTGTTCTGTTAATTGGATATCTTTTTAGTTCCTAGAATTTCAGATAGGGTTTTCCAGGTCTTTTTAAATCACTAGTTATGTAATCTGTTCTCATAGTACAATTTTTTGACCTTCTTATCAGGCTCGTTAGGTTTGATGAGTAACGTTTTGTTTGTTCTCTTGTTAAAGAGAACCGTGGCTTTTTATTTTTTTGGTCACTTTCTTCCAGTGGGATATGGCCGGTTTGCTGAAAGAAGAATTAAGTATTATTCTATATTTACATTTGAATATAGTAACTATAAGTGGGATTGTATTTGTTGGTATTACAGTCAACCCTCTGTTTTCGTCTGTATCTCTTGTTTCGTGTGTTTCCGTTTTCGACACAGTTTTTCGGGAAATTTTCCCTTCGTTTTCGGTGATTCCCTCCGTTTTGGTGCTTATTTGAACCTGTCCACCAGTGCGCTGAAACCCGCTAGACCTTCCACCCACGCACATTGTCCTGCAGTCTAGCATTGTTTATGCTTGAGTAGAACATCATGCAGGAGTTCATGCAAACATTTATTAACAATTCATTGTTTTTGGCCCTTGAATTGTGTGTGTGACTACTAAATAAGCTACCATGGGCCAAAGCTCTGATGCCAGTCCTTTGGTAAAGAAAGTGAAACAGTGGAATTTAAGAGTGTAGCAGGGAGTGTAGCATGCATGCAGGGTGTAGCATGCATGCAGGGAGTCTTAGCAGGTATGCAGGAGTGTAGCAGGTATGCAGGGGTGTAGCAGGTATGCAGGGAGTGTAGCAGGTATGCAGAGTGTAGCAGGTGCGCAGGGAGTGCTTGGGTATGCAGGAGTGTAGCAGGCATGCAGGGAGTGTAGCAGGTATGCAGGGAATGTAGCAGGTATGCAGGGTGTGGTATGCAGGGTGTAGCAGGTATGCAAGTGTAGCAGGTATGCAGGGAATGTAGCAGGTATGCAGGGAGTGTAGAATGCATGCAGGGGAGTGTAGCAGGTATGCAGGAAGTGCCAACCCAAGGAGTATGCAAGAAATTAGCAGAGTATGCAGGGAGTGTAGCAGGTATGCGGGGTGTAGCAGGCATGCAGGGAGTGTAGCAGGCATGCAGGGAGTGTAGCAGGTATGCAGGGAGTGCTGAGTATGCAGGAGTTTAGCAGATATGCAGAGTGTAGCAGGTATGCAGGGGTGTAGCAGAAAACCAGGGAGTGTAGCAGGAAAGCAGGGTGTAGAGAGCAGGGAGGGAGTGTAGCAGGCAGGAGGGATTGCTTGGGCAGGGATGGAGTGTAGTAGGCAGTGCAGGAGTGGGCATGCAGGAAGTTACCGGATAAGGACAGTACCTAAATTCCATATGGAAGGGGGATTTCCCTTCAAACAATAGCCTCTCTTCCCTCTCCTCCTCCCTCTCTTCCATCCAGCAACATCAGTCTTCAATAAAGGTAAGTGTCACATTGAGTTCATTCATTTGTGCATGTAAATTTATCTTTAAGGCCTCCCAAAATTTTGTTCAAGCTTCTGGGTTTCTGGGCAGGATTAATTGAATTTCCATTATTTCTAAGGAAATGGTTTCAGTTTTAGTGATTTCAGTTTTAGTCTCAGTCCCTCAGGAACGGATTAAGCACGGAAGCGGAGGGTTGCCTGTAGTTCTAACTTTTTAGTAATATTTCTAAGTTGTTGGTATTACTTCTAAATTGTTAAAGGTATTAGTTGTAACCAGAATACTGCACTCTTCTGTCTTTTTAGCTGGTATTTGTTCACTCAGTTTGAACTTTGTATCTCACCTCCTTCTTCTTTAAGGAATGAGGCTGGACCTCCCCCTCCTTCACCTGGTCCCTCCCTCTTCCCTCTCCTCTCCCCTTCCTCTCCCCTCAGTCAGATTGGTACCTCCCTCCCCCAACGCTGTACAACCCCCTACGAGTTTATAATATAATGTCCTTCACCTTATGCTTTGTCCTCAACAGGATGAAGTTGAAGCCTGAAGGCCAGGGTCGAGCTGGAGGCAGCAATGGTCAGGAAGAACACTGCTGAAGCAGGTGAAGCGGATGAATCGTCTTATGTTGTATAGATTGTATTGTATAGATTATATTGTATAAATTGTATTGTATATATTGTACTGTATAGATTATATTGTATAGATTGTATCTTAGTCTGAGATACAAAATTTTCCAGTTGACTCGTGTTAGATAGTTTTGGTACTTGATGAGCTGTTGGAGTGTGAGCAAAAGTAACATTTTGTGAAGGGATTCAGGGATACAGTTAGTCAGATTTGAATCCTGAGAGACAGGAAGCACAATGCCTGCACTCTGAAGGAGAGAGTTTGGGATATTTGCTGTTTACAGAAATATCTAAACTGTAAATATCCTACACGCCCCTCCTAGCTTAAGGCAGTGGTAGTGTGAATGATGGTGAAAGTGTTTCTTCTTTTTCGGGCCACCCTACCTTGGTGAGAGATGACTGGCATATTTAAGAAAAATGACCAGCAAAGTGTGAAATACCTCGATAAATTGTAATGACACAATTGTAAACAGCACACAGCATGCAGGATTCAAGCCTTTGGTAAAACAATGCCAAGACTAGCAGGCAAGTGTGCTAACCACTGAACAAGCTACAAAATTCTCTGCATAATATTCACACCATACATTGCCTCCAGACATAATTCTCACTGCCTCAGTCTTCGAGCCATGGCTTGGCTCCGAGAGCGGGAGACTCTTGAAACTCATCAAAAGATATATCAAAGGTATTCTTGTTGAAGGAATTATATAAAATAGTACTGACAAGTTGAAGACTAAGATACATGTACAAAGTTGGAGTATATTTATTGATGAAATATTCACCTACACAGTAAGGCTTCTTCAGTCATATATACAGGGAGCAGTAGTAATGAAATAAAGATGGTGTAATCAGTCCATCAATCTTGGAGAAATAGTATTTGAGGTGGTGAGTCCCTCAGCCTGGAGAGAGTCCAGCTCGCGGTCTGGAACAAGGTGGTCGATCTCTCAGCCTGGAGAAGAGTCAGCTCCATGGTCTGGAACAGGTGGTCAGTCCCTCAGCCTGGAGAAGAGTCAACTCCATGGTCTGGAACACCATCAGTCAGCATGTTGCCACAAAGTTACTGACATGACACTTCAGTTGACCTCCACACTGCTTAACACCCTCACCTCACATGTTAATAATAATAATGTTAATACAGTAATGATATAATAATTATAATATTGATAACACCATAAAGAATAATAATCCTGTAGGAATAATAATAGTGTAATAATAAAAATAATAATGTTCCAGTAAATAGCATGGCTTTTATTTTCTATAGGCGAGGCCAGTGCCAGAAGCGATGTGGTGCACCCCCAGAGCCCATCAATCGACAGCGGCGATGAGTCCGAGGAACTCTTCTCCAGCTCCCGACCTCACTGAATCAACGGAACCCAAATTTACCCAGCCAGTACTTGCACTGTAACACCGAGGAGTTAGTGTTATGTCGCTGATGATACAATAAGTCTTCAAATTACAAACACATTGGGGACCTGGTGTGTATAATAAATCTATAACGTTTTGAGTCTCGTTGTGAAAAATACACAGTGGTCCACCTCAACTGGTCTGCACTGGTCTCTCGGTCTGGAAATGGGTAAAGTGGAGGACTTGAGCAGGAAATTAGGAGCCAGCGGATCATCCGTTAGGAGATCGTGGGGTCGAGACATCACTCATGTCGTGGTGAAGACCGGGCCGGATCGCTCGGCCCAGCGGACACTGAAGTTCCTGTATGGAGTAGCAGCCGGGTGCTGGGTTCTTCCCTCACCAGTGGGTACTGAACTCTCTCTCCATGCAAACTTCTCCCAGGGTGAGTATATCATCTCCCAAAGATGAGTATTTCCATCACACAGAGGTGAGAATATTATCTCCCAAAGATGAGGATATCATCTCTGAGGTGAGTATATTATCTCCCAAAGATGAGTAAGTATATCATCTCCCAGAGGCAGGTAAATCACCTCACAGAGGTGAGTATATCATATCACAGAGGTGAGTACATACTGTGGCTGGAACAGTGCACAAACAATTCATATTAGAGGAAATTCAAATGAAATTTTAGTCACTCTGGGCCATTTATGACTAATAATGGTCCAAAATGGATGAAATATCATCAAAATTGACCTTTCCTAAGTATGAGTTATTTGTGAACTGTGAACATATACTAGACATGAATTACTTCTGATTTACAACTATTTAGCTCCTACTTAATATCCCATGTCTAGATTGTTAAGTAGTATTTAAGCGATAGTATCTGCTTGCCTCTTACAAGATAGTGATGGAGTGAGTGATGCTGGAAGTGTTTCTTCTTTTCAGGTTACCCTTTCTCGGTGGGAGACGCGGCCGATGCGTTAAGAAAAATGCAAATTACATTACCTGTATACTGCAGAAAGGAAATACATGCAATACAGACACTCATATTTACTTTTCTTTCGTGCATTATACAACTAATGCTACCACTAGTATCTGTGTATTTCTGGCAGACTAATAATTGTACATAAAAGACTACTTGAGAACTAGACATGGATTTATTAAGTAAATGCTAGTTTTTAAATGTACAAAAAAGAGGTTAAGTGAACAATGGTGCAATTTTAAGTATATATTAATATTGTTGCCCCTAAAATCACTTTGTATAACCAAGGACTTTCTATATAATATGTCATTGATGTCAGCTATGGTCTGTATAAGTTTATGCATTATCATGTACAGTGGACCCCCCCGGAGTTCATATTGCTCCAAACTCGAACAATTATGTAAGTGTATTTTTGTAAGTGCTTTTGTAAGTGTATTTTTGGGGGTCTAAAAGGACTAATCTAATTTACATTATTCCTTATGGGAACAAATTCGTTCAGTAAACATGAGCAGCACTCCACTCCGGGGGTCCACTGTGCCCAGCAGAATATTATTATGATCATAACTAAGTGGTAAACCCATAAGAGTCATACAACACTGCATGTACTAGTAAAATATTATATTAATATACTTCAGACTGATTCAGTAATGATATTATGCACAACTCAGAAGATTCACAACATCAAGTTGAGGATTTACTGTACTGCAGAAAAGAAATAATTGTTTATTTATTTATTTACAAAAAGATCAGAAGCTTAGCAGTAATTTTAATGTTGCCTGCAGGAGGACTATGAGTACTGGATTGTACCGGGGCTCCTGGACCTCACAGAAGTCGCACTAAACCCTTGCAGCTCTTTAACGATTATGAATTTTACGTCAAGCCTCCATTGTGTTGAGGTGACCCTAGAACAACTGAAGGTGCAGATGCCACTCCTTCTACGAACCTAGTAATTTTTATTAACATCGGCTGATTCCCACCAAGGCAGGGTGGCCCGAAAAAGAAAAACTTTCATCATCATTCACTCCATCACTGTCTTGCCAGAGGGGTGCTTTACACTACAGTTATAAAACTGCAGCATTAACACCCCTCCTTCAGATTCTCTACTCTCAAAAAGTGTTCCTGTTTCGTTCTATTCTTTCTGCAAGTCCGAACCACCTCATCAACCTCCTCCAGCCCTCTGGATAATAGTTTTGGTAATCCCACACCTCCTCCCTAATTTCCAAACTACGAATTCTCTGCATTATATTCACACCACACATTGCCCTCAGACATGACATCACCACTGCCTCCAGCCTTCTCATTGTAACATTCGTCACCCATGCTTCACACCCATATAAGAGTGTTGGTATAACTATACAGTGGACCCCAAGTAACGTAAAAGGCTCATATATCGTAAAAATCGTGTAACGTAAGCTTTTTAGATATAGTGTATCGTAAATGGACTCGTGTATCACAACGTATTAGACCTGTCCGCCTGCTCCGCGCCTGCCCTGCGCCTGCGGAGCGCCAGTGAGGTGTTGTTACCATTGAGAGAACGTTACCCAAGCGTGCTCTTTGCAAACATTCCACAATACATTTGAGTGTCTTTTTGGTGGTTTTCAGTGATTGTCACTGAAATAAGTCACCATGGGTCCAAAGAAGCTTCCTAGTGGCACCCCATTGGTAAAGAAGTGAGGAACACCATCGAACTGAAGAAAGAGAGATTATGAAAAATATGAGTGTGTCTACGTCTGAGTGAGCTTGGCAGGATGTACAAAGAAAAGCCCCATCTACTAGTAAACCAAGCTGTTGCTGGCCTTTGGGCCCCCAATCCCCACAACACCTAGTGATCTAGCACCTGGGCAGAAAAAACTATTAGAAGACCTACAGTTTCCTGCCTTCAAGCCACTTTGTCGTGTGAAAAGTGAATGCCCAGATAGTAAATGCTGAGTCGCTAAAGGGTGGGGGGACATCTAGGTGAGTACAATAGGCCATATGTTTGTCTGCGACGAGGATCAAGTTTCCCCCGGGTTGTTTATTGAATGACCCACATGGGTTTTGCTTAATGTGAATTATTAAAATTTACTGGCCGGGAGTAGGGCCCAAAGTGCCACTGTTAAAGTTGAAAGTGTCAGGGTGGACACCAGCACCAGGGTGGGAAACAAAGGAGTGCTCAAAATTGGGTTCCCCCACGTTCGGAGAGTCTGAAAACGGGTCATCAACAGATTATAATTCCCTTAAGCTCCTATTTCCTCCCCCAAAATAAAGTTTAATGGGGGAGCAACCCTTGACTATAACAAATGCCCCCAGGATTAATAGGGGTATATGCAAGTACAGTGGGAGTTTAAAAGGTTCTTCCGAAAACCGTGTTTAAAAAAAGTTTTTCGACGAAGAAAACCCCTTTCGTGTTTAAATATTGACCTGTCCGCCTGCTCGCCTCCCGGCGCAGGATCCCGATGGCGTTGTTTCCATTGAAGAAATTTTCTTTTAAACATTTTTTGGTTTTTTTTTTGGTGATTTAGTGATTGTCACTGTAAAATAATACCATGGGCCCAAAAAGGCTTCCTAGGGCCCCCCTGTAAAAAAGTGGGGAAACCCCATGGGGCTAAAAAAGAGATTATAAAAAAATATAGAGGGGGACGTCTGAGTGATCTTGCCAGGATGTACAAAAAAACCCCTTCTACTATGGCTTTTCCCGGGAAGAAAATAGATAAAGGGAAGCTAATGTTCAAAAGGGGTTGATATTTTAAAGAAAAATAGATCGCGTGGATGAGGTTGAGAAGTTGTTGTTGGTGTGGATCCATGAAAAACAAGCGGGTGATAGTGTTTCCATGGCGATAATTTGTGAAAAGGCAAGGAAGTTGCACGCAGATCTTGTCAAGACAATGCCTGCAACCAGTGGTGAGGCAAGTGATTTTAAAGCCAGAAAAGGCTGGTTTGACAGGTTTAAAAACGTTCCAGTGTTGTAGGCATGGTGAGGCAGCCAGCTCAGACAAGCGTGCAGCTAAAAAAATTTGGCAGGAATTCCAAAGGGTTGTAGAGGGCTGAACAATTCCCCCCCCAACAAGTTTTTAAATGTGATAAACAGGCCTGTTTTGGAAGAAAATCCCAACAGGACCTACATTACTCAGGAAAAGGCACAGCCAGGACAAAAACCTATAAAAAACAGGCTAACTCTCATGTTTTGTTCTAATGCTAGTGGTGATTTTAAAGTAAACCTTTACTGGTGTATCACTATAAAAATCCCAGACCCTTCAAGAACCCGTGTTGACAAGAATAATTTGTGTGTGCATTGGAAAGGCTAAACCAAGGCATGGGTCACTACGGAGATTTTCAAGGAATGGGTGACTGGAGTTTTGGGCCCCTACAAAAATCCTCTTTGAAAAGAAATTGCCACTAAAGTGCCTCCTGATACTGGATAATGCCCCTGCTCCCCCTCACAACTTAAGAGTGTTTGTCTGACAAGTTTAATTTCATCAGAGTGAAGTTCTTGCCTCCAAACACCCTCCTCTCCTCCCCATGGCCCAAAGGGGTCTTTTCCAACTTCAAAAACTGTACACCAAAGCACTGTTTAAAAAGTGCTTTGAAGTGACCTGGACACTGAGTTGACCCTAAGAGAGTTCTGGAAAGATCACCAAACATTGTGCAATGCATACGCCTTATAGGTGGCTTGGGAGGGTGACTTCAGGACTTTGAACCCCTTTGGAGACCATTGTGGCCGGTTGTGTCAACAGAGGGATTTTGAAGGTTTGGGTGACCCCGTTGACCCCATGACCCTTTCCTGTTGACTCTATTGTGGCATTGGGGAAAAACCTGGGGTTGGAGGTGAGTGGTGAGGGTGTGGAAAAGTTGGGGGAGGCCCACATAGATAACAACTGAAGAGCTGGGCTTCATCTGGAACAGCAACAGACCACAGCTGAGGGTTTTTGCTTCAAAGGAGGATGAGAGAAAAAAGGGTGCCCCCTTCAGTGTTAAAGGGGATGTACAAAGTGGAATGAGTTGCAGACATTTGTTGAAAGACACCACCCCGGGAAGCTGAAATGAGCCTTCTGTGCAGCCACTTCAGTGACAGAGCCATGTCGCACTTCAGGAAAGTGTTGAAGGGTGCCCGAAACAGAGGACTCTGGACAGCTACTTCACCAGGCAGGGGGGCTATGACTCAAGCTGGTCCTAGTGGCAAAAAACCAAAAAGGGGAAATAACCCCCCAAGGGGTTTTACACCCAAGTCCTTTTTGGGGGGGATTCCCCCCTTCCCAAACCCCTAACTCCCCCGCCCCCCTTTTAGCAACTCTACCTTCCAGATGCCTGCAACTCTTCAATAAAAGGGAAGTAAATGTATATACAGTGGACCCCCGGTTTCGTAAAAAATTCCTCTGAAGTCTGCTCAAATGCCATTACCCCGGAATTTGATGGAAAAATTTCCGTGGTTAGTCTATTTCAGACCCCCAAAAAAACACTTCCAAGAACTTACAAATTATCTTACATAATTGCACGATTTCGGTATTCGTTAACGGGGCCCCTGTATATATTTTTGTTTTTAATTTAGTAGGTGAATATTTTTTTTTGGAGCGGTTAATTGTATTTTCATTATTTCTTATGGGAAATAATGGTTGGGAAAAAAATTGGTTTAAGTACTAGCTCCTGGAACATTAATTACAATACTGAGGGGCCCCGTAGTGTACCATTGTGAGCCACCAAGCCAAGGCCATCTTAGGGCATCAGAGCTTCCCCGTATGGCAAAAACACAAATACTGTAATCCTTACCACAACGGTCCTGTCATCAGGAGGAAAGACAAAACAAAAAAAATCGACTGCCCCCAGGAATACAAGTGAAATAAAAAACAAGGGAAAAGGGACAAAAAAAAAACAGGAATTCTCTGCCTGAAAAAGACAAAAAATTTCCCATCGCCCCATTTTTTACTAAATTTTGTTAAAATAACACCTATTAGGTCCTCTTACAGTAAATATTTTATCAAATTCAAAAAAAATAAAACTTAACCTATGTACTTACACTATCATTAATGTCCAAAAAAAAGGCCATTGCTGTGCGCTTTAAGCCAATTGGGTCATGGATAACTGCTGTGATGTTTGTTTCATTGAGTTGAGATGAAATTGGGGCCAGATATTGGAAAGTTCGTTTTGGGTTTATAAACTGTCAGCTCTCATTAAGGTATCCCGAAAGACAAAAAAAAAAATTACTTCTCCATTTTGTTTTTCGAAAAAGATCTGGTTTTTTTTTGGACATATTTTACATATAGTAAGTGTTTGATTGAACTCTGTATAGAAGGAGGTTTGGTTACACAGCCCCACTCCACAAAGGGGGCAGTAAACAATACAAAAAACTACAGACCAATAGTCTAACGTCCCCATCATAAAAATCTTTGAAAGGGTTCTAAAAAATGCCACTTCTCTAGATCCCCTCAATTACAACCCAGGGCAGCATGGGTTTAGAGCAGGCTGCTCCTGTCTGCCCCAACTACAGTGGACCCCGATTTTTAAAACCCGAATCGTACATTTATGTAATATAATATTGTAAGTGCTTGTGGAAGATTTTTGGGGGGGTCTGAAATAGACTAACCTCGTGACATTTTCCTTGGGGAAAATTCGTTTAATGGCATTGAGCAGACTGGGAGGGGTTTTTATGAAACTCGGGACCCCTGTACTGGACCACTACAACAAGGCCCTGGACTCTAGAAGACAAACAGAATGCAGATGTGATATACACAGACCTTGCAAAAGCCTTTGACAAAGGGACCTTGTAAAAGCACAAAAACGTGATAAAAGGGAAAAACAGGAAAAGTTGGTAGATGGATCTATAATTTCCTAACAAGTGAAAACAGAGTAGTAGTAAACAGAGTAAAAATTGGCGGCTACGGTGAAAAACTCTTTCCACAAGGCACATCTCGCTCCCATTCTGTTCCTCATCCTCATATCGGACATAGACAGTGCCGTTCTTCCTTTGCAGATGCACCGAATCTCTGACAGTGTCCACCATTGAAGACACTTGTCCAACAGCTAAACCAAATCTTTAAATGGGCTGCAGAAAACAATATGAATTCAATGATGAGAAATTTTAATTACTCCGATATGGAAAAAGTGAAAATTAAAATCTCAGGAGTATAAAAAAATTCCAACCACACAATAGAAACGAAAAATAATGTCAAAGACCTGGGAGTGATTATGTCAAAGGGTCTCGCCTTCAAGGACCATAATACTGTAGCAATCGTCTGCTAGAAAAATGACAGGATGGATAATGGAACCCCAAAAACCCGGGATATCAAGCCCATGTTGACACTTTTTAGGTCCTTTTTTATCACTGGAATATGCACCTAACTGCACCTTTCAAGGCAGGTGTTTCAGACCTAGAAAATTTCAGAGAACCTTCATGTAACTTGATAAACCACCTCAATTCGGGACGCTTGGTTCCCAACCTTACTCCCTAGAACACAGGGGGAGAGATACATTATTATATACACTTGGAAAATTCTGGGGTTAGTACCAAACTTGTAAAATCACTCCCTCGAAACAAAAACTCGGCAGACGATGTAACATCCCCCAATGAAAAGCAAGTGCCACTAGCACGTTGAGACAACACAATGCGTCAGGGCCCAAGACTGTTCAACTCCCTCCCCATACAAAAAGGGGATTCCCAATAAACCCTACTGTTTTCAAGCAGGCACTGGAGGGGGCCCCAAAAACGGTACCTGACCAGCCAGGCTGTGGTTCTACGTTGGACTGTGGGGCCCCAGCAGTAACAGCCTGGTTGATCGGGCCCCCTGACCCAACATGAGGCCGGTACAGCCGGGGCCGCGGGCGTTGACCCCGGAACTCCTCCAGGTAGACAGGAAAACATATTTTAAAAAAAAAAAAAAAAAAATAAGTCAGTGGTACCTCGAGTTTCGAACAGCTCCCAACTCGAAAAATTTTGAAAAGTGTATTGTAAATGCTTTTGAAAGTGTTTTTGGGGCTCTAAACGGACTAATCTAATTTACATTATTCCTTATGGGGAACAAATTCGTTCAGTAACAGCCTCGGCCTTCTGGAACGAGTTATGGGCCCAAAAATTTAGTACCACTTATACAAGATATGATATAGGACATAATGACAGTATTGGTTGGACTATGTATTAAAAAGGGAGAAGATTGTTTAGACCGGGATGTGCATGTTTATAAAGGGGCCCCAGATATATAGATCACTTTTTTCTTGGGTGTGAGGGAAAGGTAGGGATACAAAGAATGGTATCAGAAAGTAAAAAGGTGGGTTTTTACACAAAGGAGAAGACAGTTAGGGTAAGATATGTAAACAATTCGTACTGGAGGATAGATGGGCTATTGAGAGCATAGGCAATGAGGCTGAAAATGTTGGGGGAGGATTAAGAATGTAGTGTTAGTGTGTTCAGCGAAGTTTGTGGTTACAGGAAAGTGGGTGTGGGGGAAGAAGACAATTGGTGGAATGATGAGGAAAAGTGAGTAGTAAGGGAAAAAAGTAAGCATATAAAAGGTTTTACAAAATAAAATGATAAAAGAATGGAGGAATTTTGGAGAGAAAAAAAAAGGGTTAAAGAAAATGGTGAAAGAATTTAGAGAGCAACAAAAAGGGGGTGAGTTTTACCCACAAATTTTGATGAAAATGAAAAAGTTTTGGAGTGAGATTAATATTAAAGTTGAAAAAGCTTTGGGAATGTATGGATTTGACATTTAAAAAAATAGGAAAAAAGGTAGATGGAGAGTTACAGGTTTTGGAAGATGGAGAATTTTTGAGAATTTTTAAATGCTGATGAGGAAAAACAAGCTGTGATTTGTGTATAGGGAGGAAAAATCTTGTAGGGTGAGGAAGGATTTTAGTGTGGGGGGAAAATGCTTGGGCAGTGGGGAAAATGGCGGGTAAAACACTGGGATTGATGGGATAAGCAGAAATTTAAAAACAGGGGAGGGGATTTAGTTTTGAATGATTGTTCTTTATTTAAAAATTTGGAAGGGGGTAGGTTCTAGGGACTGGGGAAAAGCATGCATAGTTCCTTTGAATAAAGGCAAAGGGGACAAAAGAGTAAAAAAATAAGGGGAAAAAATCTGTTATATACTAGCACGTTGAAAGACAACACAAAAGTGTCAGGGGGCCCAAAACTGTTCAACTGCCCCCCTACATCGGGGGTTACCAACAAACCCCCGGGTGTCTTCAAAAGGCCCGGACGGCCCTAAAATCAGTACCTGACCAGCCAGGCTGTGGTTCGTACGTTGGACTGCGTGGGCCAGCAGTAACAGCATGGTTGATCAGGCTCTGATCCAACATGAGGCCTGGTCACAGACCAGGCCGCAGGCGTTCCCTGGAACCCCTCAGGTATACTCGGTTAAAAGTGGACCCTCGGTTCGAATACCCGGAATCGTGCAATTATGTAAGTATAATTTTGTAAGTTCTTGTGGAAGTGTATTTTTGGGGTCTGAAATAGACTAACCTCGTGAAATTTTCCAAGGGGGTAAAATTGGTTCTAATGGCACTTGGCAGACTTCAAAGGGAAATTTTTTCGAAAATGGGGTCCCTTCCTGGTGAGTGCATGGTAGTTATTATTAAAAAAAATTAAGAGTAAAATAGAAAAGGGATAGAATTAGGGGGGGTATGATTGAGATGTATAAATGGAAAACAGGAATAAACAAAAGGGGGTGAAAATAGCGTGCTGAAAATATCCAGCCAAGACGGGACTCGAGCAATGGTTTCAAGTTGGAAAAGATCAGATTCAGGAAGGATATGGGAAAACACTGGTTTGGTAATAGAGTTGTGGATAGTGGAACAAACTCCAGTACCGTCATAAAG